>APFE031528420.1:0-58605 GCA_000404065.3 Pinus taeda | reverse complement strand
TAAAATAAAATAAAATAAAATAAATAAATAAATAAATAAATAACCTTCCTAGTCTAGTTTCAGCTAGGCTTACAATGGTAATCTAGTTTCAGCTAGGCTTACAATGGTAAAAGACAGAGCTTTCATTTTTGTCTTTTTGCAGCAGAGCGCATACTTGTTCATTTGTGGATGAAGTTTCATCTTCACTTTCTTTGCCATGAGGTAGTGTTGTATCTTCACCTCATTTCTTCCCCTGTGAAAGAAAGTTTGAATTCTTATTCTTCCCCTTCTTAGAATTATGGCAGACTGGATAAGAGAATTTTCATTCTCACTATTTCCAATGTCAACCATCTGAAAACCAGTGATGATGTCTTCACCATTCATTACTGCAACTTCTGTGTTGATTTCATAAAGACATGGTGTTTCAAGCCATGCTTCAAGAAATTTCAATTCTTCTTCAAATTTCGTTACTTTTCCCTTGTTGTTGTTGGTATTATCTGCACACACAGAAATATTAATGAGATCATCATAATTTAAATTTTCTCCAGCTTTGTTTTCTTCTGCACATCTTTGTAATCAGCTTCATCTGGCTCGTCCCATTGATCTTCAACACTTTGTCCCTCTTCACACCCTTCTTGAAAAACAACTCGTGAGTCTTCAGTCTCACGTTGTTTCAGAGCATATAGAATCTCTTGATAATTGTGGTCATTAATAAAACCACTATCCCTTATGAAAAAAATATCATCAAGGTCAAATATGTCTAAAAGTGCAGCCATATTAGAAAAATCAAGCGTATCTCGATTTGATATTTCTTGTCGACTCCACACAGTCCTCTAACAAGCTCCAACAACCCCGTTACCTCGCAAGCGGGAAACTTCTCCCTTTGGCAGCTCCTGTAGAACCTTGTAGAGCGTGGCTTCTGTGCCACGCAGGTCTTAGTGCTCTCGGCTCTAGCGACGAACAACTACACGAGCTCTCACACGCTGGCTCTAGCGGCGAACAACTACACGACATCTCACACGCTGGATACGTTCTCAATATCTAATTCTGATGCACATATTTCCAATTGGTTTTGGGATCTTCACAATCATGTTATTCATGCAGGGATTCCTGGCATCTCCCACTACAAAGCTCAAGCAATACAATCTGTCGGGAATCGTTCTGACGACCTGGGATATGGCGCTTTCCTTGCCAGCCATGAGCTCCATGGCCCTCCTGCCCTACGAAACTGCAAAATTGTGCCCCGTCAAGGTACTTGGTAGTTTTCAAAGATTTGATGATCCATTCTGGCAGAGGAGAAATGTCATCTTCAACGTTGGGAGGGAGAAGCACGCAGGAGTTGAAGCTTGGGAACATGTAAGGGTCCTCCTCAAAATCGCATCTTGTGAACCGAGGGGGGGGGAACTCCTTGATTACCACTGCATCCAACACTAAAAAATAGAGATTAATTCCTATCCTGAGGTCTTGTGAACAGAATCACTATTCTAACATATTCTCCATTATCTCTAACAGAATGATGGATCTTGGTTTGGGGAGGAGTCGGGCTCTTCATTACCACTTGGTTTACAGATTTTATTTTATTTTTATTTTTTAATATAATTTGATGGAATCAAATTGTTTATGTTTACAATGCAACAATTGCTGCGAATACTACCATTAACACATTTTTGTGGAGAAAAAATCATTCAGTATGATTATTGATCATTAAAATAAGAATTTTAAATAATGATGATCATTATTTTATTTAGAAATTAATTAATTAAAAACATATTAGAAATATAAATATTAATAAATGAAAATATCAATATATATTTAATTACAATATTGATTATAAAATAAATTCATTCAAACATATAAATTAAAATAATTATTGATTTTTGTAACCATTATCTTTCATAACTTTATATTTAAATTTAATTGATAAACATATTCAAATATTTTTTCTTAAGTTATATAAAAGGGGCCGAATCATAAACAGGATGACATAGAAGAAAAAGTTGAAAAAACCATGAAGAATCATCCAAACCAAGTAGAAGATGATGCAAATGTCTAGAATGACACCAAATCCCTAAGGAAAAAGGATACCGAACCACAAGAGATCTAGGGATTAGAACAAAGAAAACGAAGCACATATAGAATATGGGACGACGTTGGAAAGAGAACACATGTTTTAGAAAGCTTAGACTCAAATGAAGAATCCCCATGGATGGCATCTAGAGATGAGTTGGCCATGGTTCTAGTTAATATGCCCTTAGGGAATGGTGGAAACTGCAAAAGGATAAGTGATTATATCACACATAACTTTCAAGCTTCTCATGTAATTTTTTTTAAATTTTGTCTATGGAAAAACTTATCTTATAAAATATGTTTAGCATGGATAATGTAATTTTATTCTTCATCTTACAATGAATAAAATTATACGTGTTTTCTCTCTAGAGAAAAATACATACCCCACACACATATATGAATTGTTATATATAAAAATGTGAGATTTATAAAATGTAAATATTATATTTAGAACCAATTTATACTATCCATAACTTTTATCTATCAAAATTCAAAAAAATCAAATATAAATGTTTACCTTTACCAGCATTCCATATTGGAAAAAAAAACCAAAATTAACAGGTTTAAAACAATTTAATCTATTTCAATAAATAATAAATTTACCACAAAAAAAATGTATATAATATATTTCAATTAAAAAATTATATATATATATATAATTAACAATTATTCATGATTCCGTTCAATCCGTCCTATGCATTTATGGTTGCTTTTAATATGCTTTTTTAATGTAAATATGTTTTATTTTGTATAATAGGTTGTGTGTTTTCAAGTTTGTAATATATTCCAGATCCAATGTAAAGCCTCGTCTTTGTCCTTTTTCTAATTAAAAATTTTTAAAATGAAATACAGAGCGCAAAAGTCCCTCTTAATTTCACAAAAAAGCTTCAGAAGTCTCCATTGATAATGATGTTGCCTCAACACTACCTATTGCTTTCCTCACCATCATCATTGTCTCTCTTTCAATATTAAACAGACCACTCCGGAAATAGTAGACATAAGGCAAATTGCCTCAGGAAAAAGGAATTTTTGAATCTTTATTAGATTTTTTTATTGGTTTTTGAATTTATTTTAGAAATGAGAAAATCATAATTTTAAATTATTAAATTTATAACCCAAAAATTATTATATTAAATTAAAATTATATTATAATATAATAAAATTTTAAAATATTAACCGTATTTTTTAATTAAACTAAATTATCCCACTCTACATTTATAATCATTGATGTAACCTGTTTCAAACAATTTTTTAATTAACATCGATCATCCCACTCTACATCTATAATCATTGATATAACCTACTTCAAAAAGACAAGCTTGAGTTCTTGAGCCGAGAATGTACAATGCAATATTATGAAAAGAGTAAATTAAACAAAGCTCTTGATCATATATCATCTTATCATCATTATCATTATTTTATCTCCCCTCATTAAAGAATACATAAGCATTAGATCTATAGCCATTAATTATAAATATAGCTTGAATCCAAAACATAGTGTATTATTTTTATGATAAATGTCAATTAAATTGTTTTGTTAAATAAATAAATAAATATTATGTTTTATTTTTTATTAATAAAAATAATATACAAAATATTATCTATTGAATGAAAATAAAAATAATATGATGTAGGCAAAGTTGGAGCGGACAGAGAGACTGAGGATGGAGCGCGGCTAGGGTTTGCAATCACAGGCAGCACCTGACAGTGCTGTAAACCTTGGAAGTTGGAATGGCGGGGGATCGGGCTCGTGGGTAGAGGCTAATGGTCCTGCACCTTCACACACAGCAAAAGGGAAGAAGGAAACGACAAAGGAAAAGACTGATAGAGGAATGGATGGAATGGCAGGGGGGAGAGATCCCCTCCTACCGAAATGTCGCCACAGGTGAGACAAGCAACCAGGGATCAGCGGTGGAAATGGGAAATGAGGAAAGGGTTTACCTGTAATGGGAGTAAAATGGCAGGTCAGACTGGGAGGAAAATCCCTGCCCAGAGCTTCCAAAAAACCTATATTCATAATACCAAATAACAAACTAGAGGAGTATAGAGGATACATGAAGGATCATGCCTTGATCTGTACGTTCATAGGGGCATGGCCAACTGAGAAACAACTGATAAAGTGGATTCAACATCAATGGTAGCCAAAGGGCATATCGATCTCAAAATGGGGGCGAAAGGATTCTTCTCAGTTATTTTCTCTAACCTAGAAGATAAGGAGAGGATATTTGAAGATGGACCATATTTCTTCAATAATGCAAGCTTGTTTATGAGACACTAGGAGGAGTGCTATAACCCGGATCAAGAGACAATGTTGGCAACACCCATTTAGGTTCTATCAGGGCCTGGATCTACCTCAGGCTGAAGGAAGGCAAGTCTAGGTTAACATCAAACCACGCTTAACCTAATAGCTAGCCCTACCAGGTCGGGAAAGGGCTCTCTCCTTGTCAATCTCAATTAGGATATTGGCAATTAGGGCTTGAGATGACTGAAATGAATGTTGATTTTAGGTTAAGTATAGTAGATTATGGTTTCTGGTTTGATTTTAGGTTTTGGTTGCTGGATCAATTGGAGAAGGCAGATTGGGTCCAGGAAATCAGCTCGGGGATACAGTCATGTTCTATGGGGCGAGGTAGACAAGCGTTTATGTACTAACAAAGGATTGAGATGGTAAAATAAGACTGCTGAGGAGTTGAGGAGGGCATAAGAAACTATGAATCCTCTTCAAACAGTGAAAACATTGAAAACTAAATGCATTCCCAAGACAAAGCACTGTAAATCTAGTGTATTTCGTCTATTCACCTTGATTCATTTAGTTTAAAAGAAAGAAAGAGATGTGGACACATGTAAAACATCAAAAAAACTCATTACAAAGAAGAAACAATACATAAACTCACTGTCACAATAATCCCACAAAAATAGTTGTCAAACCTAGTTTTATTCCTTGCCAAACTGCTGTTACAAATGTTCAGTGAGTCCAACACTTCTGCCAAAGTCCAACCTTTACAAATGACTGAGAAAAGACATCATATAGACCTCAAAACCATATGAGCTATCCATCAAGGGTCGAATCCATGAGTCAAGGAATTGTTTCAACAAGAAAATAGGCAGTGGAACAGCTTGCCTCTAAAACTAACGAAACTGATACATTCAGTTTAAAATCACCTTTGCTTTGATGTATCTACACCATCAAGTGTTTTACATCAGAATTTACATCATATTATATCATTTACCATGCAAAATTTACCAAGAAAAGAATAAAAAGTCAACTACTGAAGAGACTAGGTGAAATTTGACTTTTATGCAAAATTGACAAAATTTGCTTGATGCACAGCGCCGCTCCAAGGCTACTTTTGGAGACCTTCCACTCATCCATATCAAGCCCAAGATAGCTTTTTGGAAAGCCCTATATGTCTAGTTTATGGAACACTTTGAATTTTCTGATTTGGAGGTCATTTGCCCCCTCAAAAGTGGATTCTCCCAAGACTGGTTTTTGTGTGTCCAAAAAGTGGCAGAGAGGGCACTTTTTGAGTGTTTTTTGCCCTATTGGTGCCAAAGATCTCCTCCAAATTTGATGAAATTTTATGGGTTTGATTGTTTTTTATGCTGAATCCAAAACTACAAGCCATTTGGAAAAAGAGTGAGCTAATTCGCTGCGCATCAGCGGGAATTTCCTGTGTTGTAAAATTTCAAAAATTGAAAATACAAAAATTTCTCAAAACTTGCCCAGATTTGGCACAAGGGTCCCTCATTGATTGCTTTGTTGGGCTAGTGAAGCCTTAGCCAAGATCTTTAGCTTATCATGCTCATTTTTTCTCCTTAAGTCTCTCCATGAAACTGTCACTAAGGGTTTCTCTCTCATATTCATACTCATTATCCCTCTCCATACTTTATAATTGTTTCCCTTGTGATGGCTAAGAGGAGTATGAAGAGATTTAAAAAGGAAAGCAGGTGAGGGTGAGCAAGAATGGGAAAGTGATGTGGGGAATAAGTAAGGTTAATGAATGATGTAGGGTTTGGGAGTAATGATAGGGTTTGGGAATAATGATAGAGTTTGGGAGTATGGTAGGGTTTGGGGTATATGAGTATAGGGTTTGATATGTGAAGGGTAGGTTTTGGGAGATAGGAGAAGGGAAAAGGAGTTAGGGTGGATGGGGTTTAGGAGATAGGTTTTGGGCAAATGAAATTAGGGAATAGGGAATAAACAACTATAATTTGTAGTGTATGAGGTAGTTTTAGAGACAAATTAGGGTTTTATATTTAAGAGGTATAAACCATTAAACATGCATGAAAACCCTAGCTTAAACTGGAGGAGAGGGTATACTTACTTGAACAAAGGTGAATCAAGCAATGGCAATGAGTGATGATGATTTTTAAGGGTTTGGAAGCTTCACAGCCCAATGCCCAGCGCCACCAGCCCAATACATACTGTCAACCCAATGTGTAACGCCAATTCAAATTTCTAAAGGGAAAACTGCTCTAATGCGCAGTGCCTGCCCAATGTGTAGCGCCAACCTCCTGATGCGTAGTGCCATTGTTCCTACGCGCAGTGCTAACTTCAAGGAGAGTTTTGACTACCTTCCAAATGTCAAAATTGGGTGTGTGATAGCTCATTGGAAAACCTGTCGAGTCTACTTTGTAGAACATCTTGAATTTTTCAATTTGGAGCTCATTTTTCCTTGTCAAAAGTCAAATCTCCCAAGACTGGTCAAAATGTGCATAATGAGGCAGCCTAAATGCAGAGTGCTGTTGCAGTCAACTTTTGAAGGTCTTCCTAAGCTCCAAATTGAGATCATGATAGCTCATTGGAAAGCTCCTTTTGTCTAGATATCATTTCAATCATCAAGCAAGTCATTTGAATATACTAGCTAGGGGAAATCTTGATTTTCCCAAGGTCACTCCATAAGTACATCAATCCTCCTGAGGCCAATGATGTTTTCGACATTCTCTAAAACCATGACACCTGTGTAAAAAGTGAATGAATTTTTTCTTCCTTGGCCTATTATGGACAAAAACCTCTTTCACTTTTTCCAAATTCATTTTTTCTTGCTCAGAAACATCATTTGAGTAAAACCTATCCCGATGTGTGGAACAGGGGATTTGTCGAAATGAAGTGAAACAAAGGGGATAAGGGGCTTCTAAATTCTTGAGAAAGTTTTGGGAAGTAGGGAGGGATGTTGGTAAGTAGAGGAAAGTGAAATTTGAAATGTTGAGTGAGGGGAAGGGGTCCAAAAGGGCAAAACACAGGCCTAGCCTAGAAAGTTGTCAAATTGTAGCAATAAACTAGGCTTTGTGGGAAAATGGTGAATTTTAGGGTTATGAGTGATGGAAAATGTTTAAAAAGGTATAATAAGGATAGGGGAACGTGTATGAGCATCAGGATACAAGTTTTGTTGATGATTTGACCATCCAAAAAAAATTACTTTCAAAACCCTAGGAGAGGGAAATGAGGCTTACCCAAGTAGAACTGAAGCATGAACAAGATGTAAAATGACCCATTGGAACCTAAAACGATGATGACAACTCTTTGAATGATGGTACACTAAGCTGAATGGTGACATTGACCAATACTTGGAAGACATTGGAAGAGTGAAAACAACCCTAGACCTAGTACCTAGTGACCAAATTTTACTTGAAGACTCATTGAAATGACAAAATTTGACTATGACACCCTAAGACCACTTTATAAGAGCATATTTGATCACTGGTGGGAGGTTTCAAAGACTTACACTAACATTGGCTCCAATGGGGATGGTAGCTCCTGGGAGGTGCCAAGAACCACAAATCTTTGGGAGATCAAACCAGTGCCTTCATCCATTGGGCAATATGGAGTCAATAACTTCAGAACACCAAAACAAACACCTTGACTCAAGACTCATAACTAAAGTGACTAAGAACTAAGACTAACTCAAAACTAAAACAAGACACTCAGCATCTGAAACTAGACACTCAACAGCTGAAACTACCTTGAAACTGACGAAAACAAAAAATGACTCAAGACTTACTTAACTAAAACAAGTACTTACAAAGGTTTTTAATGGCAGAAACCCATCGAGATTTGAGGGCTTCAAATCATGATGACAACCACCTTCTTACTGATGAAATATGTACAATCATGTGAAGTGGGCCTTCCAATGTAACCAATCCAATAGATGGCTACTCACTGAAATTATGCTCTCAATTTCGTTGAGCGGGTAGAATGATGTGCATGTAGGCAACTCACAATAACAACTGAAACCAAGGCTTATGCTAACGAACTAGGCAACATCCATCTTCTCTAGTGTTTGCAAAAGAATTTCGAAAGGATCTTGAAATTCCTGAAGCTCTAACTTTTCTTGAGATCTAGCAGCAAAGGTACAAGTACTCCCCTCATTTTGATCTGAAAGAACAGTTGGTTGTTGATTGATAGGAAGGCATAGAGTAGTGTAAGCTTCTGCTATCTGAGTGCTAGCTGTAAATTCCTTGACCATTAGAAATTCTAACTTGGATTCTAGCATACTATGTCTCTTAGGCTAACACTCCTCAATGTCATAATCTAAGCCTTTCTTAAACAGAAAACATTCTTCAAGATTATCAAACATGACAGCCATATCATCTTCATGGAGGAAAACATTATCTATTCTCTAATCTATAAAGCCAATTTCAAGACTATCATTATTTTCAAAAGTGGAAGAAGCTTCACAAACACCTTCTTGACCATGTGCACACTGCAAACCTGCATTAGCTTGCACTGTAACATGACCTTTCAGGATTTTATCTATCCCATCTTCAGACAAAGGAGATAATACTTTTTTTTTCTTTTGCTCAAACAGTGATTGTCTTTATTAATTTCAAAGAAAGGAGTATACAATTTTTCCTCATACTGTTGATTCATTTTATATGATTCCTGTTGACTATCAAGATGCAAAATTCCTTCATCTTCAAGCAAAGAAGAAGCTACTATATGCTGATTATGATCTTGTGTAACAAAGTGACTGGTTTCAATGATTTCCTCATCATCACGATCTGAATCTTCTTCATCATCATGATCTGAATTAGTCAACTTGACTTTATCACAATCTGAAATTGAAACTTGATTTCTTTGCATACTGTCTTCTGCTATGAGTAGATCGGAAGTAAGACATTCTCTTTCATCATTTTCAATTGTATTAATATCTTGAACCTGCTGCAAATTTTCCTGATCATCTTGTTAAGTATCACTCTCTTTATGCTGCTGAAATGGATTTTCATACAGGGCCTCCATGATCTCATCATCCATGAAGTCACCATCTTCATAAACTTTCTCCGGATTTTCAATAAAACTATAAGCATGTCTACAATAGTTCTGAACTAATTTTAAGGATGGACAAGATTCTTTATAACTTTCAAAGAACATGGTATGAAAATCCTTCAAATAGTAAATACTAGTAGGTGGCAAACTTTCATACCAAGATCGGGCTTCACCTTCCAGAGTGGCCATGAATATCTTCATCAAGCAGTCTTCAGGAAAATCAACCCTCAATTTCCGAATATGCATGTGAAATCTAACCAGATGTAAAGCAACATCATTCCTATAATCATTTTTAAACGTAGGGAAATTCCTTTGCCAATCTACCTTAGGAATTTTATTTGGGAAAACTAGAATGTGATCTCGGCTCATGGGAGCATAGCTTAGAGCAAACAAATCCATTTTGATAACAATGAATTCACCAAGAAATTCTTCAACTACTGGTTATTGAAGAGTAGAGTTGCCATAAAAATTCTGAACCTTGGGATTTTTCGACACTGGAGTCCCCAGGTGAATGATTTCAACCTTCCGGTGTCGGATCGTTGTCCACCATCAACAATCAGATCTAAAATTGATACATTTTGCTGAGTAACATAACAATATGTTCCCTAGTATGGTCGCCACTATGTTAGTGCCTGGATCGACCTCAGGCTGAAGGAAGGCAAGTCTAGGGTAACATTAAACCATGCTTAACCTATTAGCTAGCCCTACTAGGTCGGGAGAGGGCTCTCTCCTTGTCAATCTCAATTAGGATATTGGAAATTAGGGCTTGAGATGACTCAAATGAATGTTGATTTTAGGGTAGGTATAGTAGATTAGGGTTTCTAGTTTGATTTTAGGTTTTGGTTGCTGGATCAATTGGAGAAGGCAGATTGGGTCCGGGAAATCAACTCAGGGATATAGTCATGTTTTGTGGGGCGAGGTAGACAAGCGTTTATGTATTAGCAAAGGATTGAGATGGTAAAATAAGACTGCTAAGGAGTTGATGAGGGCACAAGAAACTATGAATCCTATTCAAACAGTGAAAACATTGAAAACTAAATGTATTCCTAAGAAAAAGCATTGTAAATCTAGTGTATTTTGTCTATTCACCTTGATTCATTTAGTTTAGAAGAAGGAGAGAGATGTGGACACATATAAAACATAAGAAAAACTCATTACAAAGAAGAAACAATACATAAACTCACTGCCACAATAATCCCACAAAAATAGTTGTGAAACCTGGTTTTATTCCTTGCCAAACTATTGTTACAAATGTTCAGTGAGTCTAACACTTCTGCCAAAGTCCAATATTTACAAATGATTGAGAAAAGACATCATATAGACCTCAAAACCATCTGAAATATCCATCAAGGGTCGAATCCATAAGTCAAAGAACTATTTCAACAACATCTAAACTATGAACAAGAAAATAGGCAGTGGAACAACTTGCCTCTAAAACTAAGGAAACTGATACATTCAGTTTAAAATCACCTTTGCTTTGATGTATCTACCCCATCAAGTGTTTTACATCAACATTTACATCATATTACATCATTTACCATGCAAAATTTACCAAGAAAAGGAGAAAAAGTTAGCTGCTGAAGAGACTAGGCGAAATTTGACTTTTAGGCAAAATTGACAAAATTTTCCTGATGCATAACGATAATTCAAGGCTACTTTTGGAGGCCTTCCGCTCATCCAAATCAGGCCCAAGATAGCTTGTTGGAAAGCCCTTCCTGTCTAGTTTCTGGAAAACTTTGAATTTTTTGATTTGGAGGTCATTTGCGCCCTCCAAAGTGGATTCTCCCAAGACCTAGTTCCTGTGTGTCCAAAAAGTGGCAAAGAGGGCACTTTTTGAGTGTTTTTTGCCCTTTTGGTGGCCAAGATCTCCTCCAAATTTGATGAAATTTTCTGGGTTTGGTTGCTTTTTTATGCTGAATCCAAAACTAAAAGTCATTTGGCAAAATAGTGAGCCAATTCAATGCGCAACGCCAGTAACGTTGCGCATCAACTAGAATTTCCTATGTTGTAAAATTTCAAAAATTGAAAATGACAAAAATTTCTCAAAACTTGCCCAGATTTGGCACAAGGGTCCCTCATTGATTGCTTTATTGGGCTAATGAAGCCTCAACCAATATCTTTAGCTTATCATGCTCCTTTTTGCTCCTTAAATCTCTCCATAGAACTGTCAATAAGTGTTTCTCTCTCATAGTCAAACTCACTATCCCTCTCCATACTTTATAGTTGTTTCCCTTGTGATGGCTGAGAGGAGTATGAAGAGATTTAAAAAGGAAAGCAGGTAAGGGTGAACAAGAATGGGAAAGGGATGTGGGGAATAAGTAAGGTTAATGAATGATTTAGGGTTTGGGAGTAATGGTAGGGTTTGGGAGTATGGTAGGGTTTGGGGTATATGAGTATAGGCTTTGATATGTGAAGGGTAGGGTTTGGGAGATAGGAGAAGGGAAAAGGAGATAGGGAGGATGGGGTTTAGGAGATAGGTTTTGAGCAAATGAAATTAGGGAATAGGGAATAAACAACAGTAATTTGTAGTGTATGAGGTAGTTTTAGAGACAAATTAGGGTTTTATATTTAAGAGGTATAAACCATTAAACATGCATAAAAACCCTAACTTAAACTGGAGGAGAGGGTATACTTACTTGAACAGAGGTGAATGAAGCAATGATAATGAGTGAAGATGAGTTTTAAGGGTTTGGAAACTTCACACCCCAATGCGCAACGCCACCATCCTAATGCGCAATGCCAACCCAATGTGTAGCGCTAGTTCAAATTTTTAAAGGGAAAACTCCTCTGATGCGCAGCACCAACCTCCTAATGCACAACGCCACTATTCCTATGCGTAGCGCAAACTTCAAGATGCGTTTTGACTATCTTCCCGATGTCAAAATTGGGTGTGTGATATCTTGTTGGAAATCTTGTCGAGTATAGTTTCTATAAGATATTGAATTTTTCAATTTGGAGTTCATTTTCCATGTCAAAAGTCAAATCTCCCAAGACTGGTTAAAATGTGCAAAATGAGGCGGCCTAAACGCAGAGTGTCGTTGTAGTGAATTTTTGAAGGTCTTCCTAAACTCCAAATTGAGCTTACGATAGCTCATTGGAAAGCTCGTTTTGTCTAGATATCATTTCAATAATCACACAAGTTATTTGAACATCCCAACTAGGTGATAGCATGATTTTCCCAAGGTCACTCTAGAAGTGCATCAATCCTCGTGAGGCCAATGATGTTTTCGACATTTATCTAAAACCATGACACCTGTGTAAAAAGTGAAGAAGGTTTTTCTTCCTTGGCTTATTATGGACAAAAACCTCTCTCACTTTTTCCAAATTCATTTTTTCGCGCTCATAAACATCATTTGAGTAAAACCTATCTCGATGTGTTGAACAGGGGATTTGTTGAAATGAAGTAAAATGAAGGGGATAAGGGGCTTATAAATTCTTGAGAAAGTTTTGGGAAGTAGGGAGGGATGTTAGGAATCAGGGGAAAGTGAAATTTCAAATTTCGAGTGAGGGGAAGGGGTCCAAATGGGCAAAACATAGGCCTAGCCTAGAAAATTGTCAAATTGTAGCAATAAACTAGGGTTTGTGGGAAAATGATGAATTTGAGGGATATGAGTGATGGGAAATGTTTAAGAAGGTATATTAAGGATAGGGGAAGCTGTATGAACATCAGGATACAAGTTTTATTGATGATTTGACCATCCAAGAAAAATTACCTTCAAAACCCTAGGAGAGGGAAATGAGGCTTACCCAAGTACAATTGAAGCACGAACAAGGTGTAAAATGACCCATTCGAACCTGAAATGATGATGCCAACTCTTTGAATGATGGTACACTAAGCTGAATGGTGACATGGACCAATACTTGGAAGACTTTGAAAGGAGTGAAAACAACCCTAGACCTAATACCTAGTGACCGAATTTTACTTGAAGACTCGCTGAAATGACAAAATTTGACCGTGACACCCTAAGACCACTTTGTAAGAGAATATTTGATCACTGGTGGAAGGTTTCAAACGCTGACACTAATAGGTTCGACTCTTCAACCTCCCAATGGACTTCTGGGACCCATAAATTCTAGAAGGAATAGGCAACTTGATCGACACCTTCGTCAAAGTGGCAGACACAATGAGAAAAGGTAGGTATACTTCATATGCAAGAATTTGTGTTTACACGAATATCATGAAGCCGTTGCCAGATTTCACAGAAGTCGAATACCACGATGAGGTCTGGCAACAACCCTAGATTATGAGCATATCACATTCAGATTTTGGAGATGCCATGAATGCAGGCACCTATACTAATCTTGCCCATTAAACAACCCATATAACCAAGCACAAGGAAAGAAGACAGGAGAGGAGATCGGAAAAGAGGAAGGAGATGGATTCTAGGAAGTTCACAGAAGAAGAAGAAATAAGAAACCAGCATGGTCACAAAAGGCTCACTAAAACGAGGTAGAGTGATGAAACCTCAATAGATTTGCTACCCTTCAATGGGAGGAGGTGGGAGAGATGATTGAGGAAGTCATCAAGGAGACAATAGATACTCAACAGAAGGAAAATGAGGGTAGAAAAGAAAAGGGACAAGAAGTAAATGAAAAAGAAGGAAATGGGAATAACATGCAAATGGTGGAACAAAATCAAATGGATATCTATAACTAGAAAGAATATTTCAGTTTGGAGGAGTAAGTGATGAAATGACTATTACAAGAATGGAGATGCTTAGACGAATGTTTCATACCAAAGGATCAAAAGCAACTCTATAAAGAAACCTTTTAGCAATACAAGCTAAAATAGGGAACAACTTTAATAGTCCAACCAGAACACCTAGGTTCCCAAGGAGGACAAGGGCAAGAACCAGGAGGACAAGGAAAAGGCAGAAATAAAAGGGGAAGAAGACCCATGAATGAGTCCATACGGATGGTAGGCGAACTTCTAGTAAACTCGGGGAGAGTGGTGCCACTATTAGAGGTATTCCAACAACCCCCAAAATTGTTAAAATGATCATCACAACCTAGAATATAAGATGCCTCAATATTAGAGGCAAACATGGATACCTCAAAGAGATATTGAAAAAGGATAGAGAAAGTATTATGATCCTACTAAAACGAAAATCAGTGAAAAAAAGCTAAGAGAGATTCTGGAAAACCATAAACCCCAGTACCAAGTCATAGGACAAGATGTAAATGGTAGCATGGGAGGATTGGCCATAATCTGGAACCCAAGAGAAATATTGTTTGATGATTGGATTAGTATGCCACGAATCCTCTTTGGGAGATTCTTGGTCATTGGTTCCAATGATCGGGTACAACTCACAGGTGTATATGGCCCCCATATACCGGGGGAAAGGAGGACATTTCTCTAGAATC
The DNA here is from genome assembly GCA_000404065.3 of Pinus taeda. Taxonomy (NCBI): domain Eukaryota; kingdom Viridiplantae; phylum Streptophyta; class Pinopsida; order Pinales; family Pinaceae; genus Pinus; species Pinus taeda. The sequence continues at coordinate 43,928 of APFE031528420.1, read as the reverse complement.
TTGTAAAAATGAGAAGCATATACCCTAAGGACCTACGGGTGGTGGGAAGGGATTTCAATATGATCACTTCTCTGGTAGAAAAAAGAGGGGGCATGAGGAGAACAGACATGGATATGGAACTCTTCAGGGAAGCTATAGCGGAGCAAAGACTAGTTGACATCCAAACTATAAATGGGATGCACACATGGAACAATAGAAGAGGGGGGAACCAAAAGATTACATCCAGATTAGATAGATTTCTAATATAAAAAAAGTAGTGAGCAGAGACATCTTCATTGAATCTTCGATTTTCCGGGGGATGGGCTTAGACCACTGGTTGATCAGGCTAGAAGTGGATCTGAAAGCCAACCCAAAAAATTGCCCCTTCAGTTTTGAAGCTTTCTGGCTCAGAGATCGTGGGCTCATAAAAAAAATTGAACTATGGTGGACGTAGAGTGAAAAAAAGGGGGGGAACTGCATGCAAACGTTCCAATGAAAACTCAAAGAAATAAAATAAAAATAAAGATATGGAACAAAGAAGAATTTAGACACATTATGAAGGATCAACAACAATTAAACCAAAAGATGATAGAAGGGAGATCGAAGGAGATAGCAGCAGAAGAGGGAAGGATCATAAGTCAACTGGAGGAAAGGCGAAAGCAACAGGAGATTCTGTGGAAACAGAAGTCGAGAGTGAATTGGCTAAGAAAAGGAGAGAGGAACACCAGGTTCTTCCACAAGGCCATGATCCAACATCAGAAAACAACAAAATATTCTCACTTAAATATGACGAGGGGAATCATAGCACGCAACATGGAGAGATGGAGAGTATTCTAGTAAAGCACTTCAGGGATCTCCTAGTAGAACCTCAAGAGGATAGAAAGGAAGCAATGCAAAGAATCTCCCAGCACATTCCCTAGAAGGTCACTCAAGAACAGAACCTAGCCTTGATGAGAGCGACAACGCTCGAGGAAGTGGAAGAAATCATCAAAGGAATGAAAAAGAATAAGGTCGTAGGAGCGGACGGTTTCACAGTGGAATTCTTCCGAGCCACGTCGTCGTTCATGGAAACAGACATCCTGGAGGTTGTGGAGGAATCAAGAAGAAATCAAAAGGTATTCCCTAGTCTTAACTCCACTTTCATTACGATCATTCCTAAAACATCAAAATCGAAGGACTAGTAGGGTTTCAGACCCATTGCCCTATGCAATGTCATATATAAAATTATAGCCACTCTGATCACCAAAAGATTAAAGTTGATTCTCCCAATTATTATATCCCCTAGAACAAACAAGCTTTGTTGAAGCGAGACAAATCCTAGATGGACTAGTCACTTCCCAAGAGGTGATGCACTCCCTCAAGGCCAAGAAAACGGCAGGCATGTTGGTGAAATTGGATCTCTCCAAGGCATATGATCGCTTAAGCTAGGAATATCTAAGGAATATACTTAGGGCGTATGGTTTTAACCATAGATGGATAAACTGGATAAGCGCTATGATATCCACCCTTGTTTTTCTATCCTTTTAAATGGAACCCCTACCAGCACTTTCAACCCCACCCGGGGTCTGAGGCAAGGGGACCCCTTGTCTTCTTTCCTGTTTATTATTGCGGCTGAAGGTTTGGGTAGATACATCAAGGAGGAAGCCCAGGCGTCCAAAATCAAAGGCCTAAGGGTATGGGGGAATGACCTTGCAATTACACATCAATAATTCGTATACGATATCATGCTCTTCTGCCAAGTCTCTCTTAGAGAAGCCTGAAGAATGAAATGAATCCTGAATACTTTTATGCAAGCCTCTGGCACCCAAATCAACAAGGAAAAATCATGTACCTTCTTCTTCAATACCCAAGGGAATATAACATCCTACTTGGATAGGATTATGGGATTCAGCACAAGTAACCTCCCCACGAAGTACCTGGGAATGCCCCTGGTGGAAAACCCCCTAAAATTGGTAGGATGGCAACAAACTATCCAAAATATTTAGGGAAGGTTAGGGAACTGGGCCTTTCAATCCCTAAATCTTGCAGGTAGAACAATCCTCCTAAAAGCAGTTTTGCAGTCAATTCCAATCTACCAGCTGTCAAGCATGGTTGTCGCCTTACGAGACCCCTACACCTTACGAGACCCCTACACCTTAAATCAAATTATGGGGGCAAAACTCTAGTGGAGATGGATAGGGGAGGAGGAGATTTATGGAAACAAATTTGGACAAGAAAGTACGATATGTCAAAGAGAACAGAGGAAATCCTCAGGTACAGAGATCCCCCCAAGGGCTCAGCCATATGGAACTTAGCAAGACAAAACCGAGAGATCATTGCCCAACATGCTTTCTAGGAAATTCGAAATGGAAGAACAACGAGATTCTGGCAGGATTCATGGCAAAAAAGAGAAAAGTGATAGACAGGGAGGATCTTTGAGACATCTACAGATACACCAATGACAGGAATATGCACTATGTAGAACAATTCTGGAACAAAGGGCAAGGGATTGGAAACTTGAGAAACTGGAAAAAGATAACAGATTGGGGTCAGGGTATAGCGATGGAGCAAGGGGCAGAGTTTGACAAAGAAATGAGTACAAGAAAAATAACCATCATAATGGGCCCAGATATCCTGAGATGGGGCATTCAACAAAAGGAACTTTCACCATCAAAGAAGCTTATGAGCTAAAAGCAGAACAAGAACAAGATGGATAGGCACTGCTATGGAAAAAAAATGGAGTGGAGGATGGTGGCCTAAGGTAAATCACTTCCTCTGGTTTGTTTGTAAAGGGAGAATACTGACTTGGGATCAGTTACAGAAAAAAGGGATGCAAGGTCCGTCCTTTTGATGTAGGTGCCGGCAAGACAAATAGGACATCGAGCACATAATTAACTCATGTCCATTTGTAAATCAACAATGTGGTCAAATACAAGGAGTCTTTGGAAGAATGGATACGAACTACCAAAGCATAAAAGAAACAATCCTATTATGGATGAACAACATCTTCTCAAGCCCTGCCTTGAATCGTGCATGGGGACTAGCCCTGGCATTCAACCTCTAGACAATATGGAAAGAACAGAAAAATAAAATCTTCAAAAACAAAACTTCAACACAAGAGCAGGTATGCGAAGGATTAGTTAATAACATCAGGGAAACGATACTTACAGAACAATCGAGACCAGAAGACTAGAAAGTCCCTCCGCATGAAGCAAAAATACTTCGTTGTCTTAATTTATCAAGTGAAATGATCGCCCTAAATGCATGGAAAGCGAGAAAGATCAATATTGATTCCCTGAAGCATTTCACTCTACTAGGAGAAGGATTCATCAAGCTGAATTTCTACAGGGCCTCAAAAGGGAACCCGGGAACAACATGATTAGGTGGCATATTCAAATATAACCAAGCAAACATGTAGCTTATATATGTAGAATCATGTGGAATTGCAAGTAACAATGAAGCCGAATTTGCAGCAACTGGACAGGGACTCAAAATAACTGTAAGATTGGGATACAAACACATGGAAGTGGAAGGTGACTCGAGCTTGGTCATCAACACTATGAGGAAACTTAACAATGGCACACTATGGGATAAACTGAGTCAAATTTGGAGGACAACTCGCCTTATCTAGGAGATAGGGGAACTAATTCATAAGTTCAATTATCTAGTAATCAGACATGTAAGAAGGGAAGGGAACAAAGCAGCAGATTTCTTGGCTAACTAGGGCTGCAACCAACAACATGGACAATTGGAAAGAATATGGCCAATGCAACCCAGGGATGATAGACTTAAACCCTTGGAAGAAATCCTCTAGCAAGATACCCAAAACGGCCAAGAAACAGAGAACCCTAACAACAATACCCCCGATCGGGGTGTGTGCCAGAGTACGTCGGCCAGTTATGGTAGTCAGGCCACATAAGGGAATGGTACTACCAACTGCCCCCCACACGCTAATGGTGACGGGTGCGATGGCCTCCCGCATGACAATTGACAGAAGGCAGTGGAGAAGTGGCAGTCAGGGCCAGGGTAGTGAAGGAGGTGGGAAGGATAACCCATGATGGACGATGGGATAGAGGATGGTGGACGGGGATTATGAAGGTAGGCAGGATGGAAGAAAGAGTATAGATGATACAGGAGGAAGGAGGAGTGACGCTGCAAGATAGGTAAACGACCAACAAAGACCTCGATGAAGTATCACTGGGCTCGGAACAACGAAGCGATGACCAAACCAACACATGGAAGAGGACGAGGCAGAAGGGGGAGGGAGCTGCCTAGAGCAGTAGAACCGAACACCTCAGAACCTAGGCGTGGGAGGAAGCTGGTACAACGGCTCATCAACGAAGCGACAACAACGTATATGGTACAAATAGATGCAAGCATCCACAAGATTTTAGAAGATTGGGAAGAAAAGATAAAATGTGAAGAGGAATCCCAAGAGGAAATAGAGAATTGGCGGGAGGTAATCCCAGATCCTGGGAATACTAGGGGTAGACTCAAGCAGTTTAAGCAGACACTATACCTATATTGGCTCATGAAGAGCCTTATGGGGAAGGCCATGGAGAAAATATCAGTTGGGATGGCCATGACCCTCCAGGACATACCCAACTACAAGAAAGACTTGCAAACCATTCAATTCTAGTTGTGCAAGCAGGACATCCACCTAGATCGTATTCAAAGGCACATCCCCTGTATTATTGATTTGGCAAACATACCCAGAGACTCTGCCGAAGACCCGGCTCCGGTGGAGTCAGCCTCAGAGGATCAGCAAGACTAGTGAGGTTTCAGGATGTCTTTTTTTTTGGTTTCTTGCAGCTAACATTTACTTTCATTAATGATGTTTATGATAGATAAACACTCAGACTCTTATCATGATTTAAATACATATATAGCTTGGGTAGATTGTCTGAAACTATATTATCTTTGGATGACTTATAACGAGGATAGGTGGCCAACAAACTTGGTTTCCCACTGGGCAAGTTGAGGCCACCTATCTCACATATGTGATGTAAACTTGTATTTTATAAATAGAAAAAAAAAAGTGCAGCCAAGCTTTACAAAAAAATATATGATATAAATATATAAAATAAATAAAAAAAATTATTAATTTACTACTTATTATTTAATATTCATCATCTCATCAAACAAAATGTCTAGCATTATGACTAAATATCGCGAAAGCTTCTCATCAAACAAAATGTCTAGCATTATGACTAAATATCGCGAAAGCTTCTAGCATCTTTTCTCCATGTTTATCATCTTATCAAACAAAGCTTCTAAGCTTTTTAGCATTATTACTAAATATTGTGAAGAAATATTGAAGATTAATGGTTATATTTTTAATTTCATAATCTGCCTTCAAAGTGGTTTTCCAGAATAAATCCTGTATTAAACAGAAAAATAAACATGTCTGTATGAGGACAATACTACTTCACCTTTGTTGAAAAGATTATTGATTAGCACAAAAATACAACCATCTAGCTCCTCCGAGTCTTGGACAGCCCAATTTCATTCCAAACAGAGCAAGTGGCCTTAGATCTAATTAATTATTATCAATGTCAAGTTTAGCAAAGTCTGCAAGGGGATGTTTGCCTTTGAGTTCTCTTGAAAGGTAATATCGAATGTATTCATCGTGGATGAACTTCCTGTACCGGAGCTGCTTGTCTTCATCAACTATCTTTGATGCCGGAGCAACCTCTGCATCCATACTCGCATTGTAAAACAGGGCAACAGAGAGTCTGGCTCTTTCCTCGCTTGTTACTGCACGATGCTCTACACTCTTGTATCTCCCATTTGTCATCACCTGCAACAGAGGGAGAGACAAAAATCAACACATGTAACCACATTTATTATTAATTGCTGCTGAAATGAACACCCTAGAGTTGCAGATGGGATGCTTACCTCTACCAAGTCCCCAATGTTGACGACAAGTGCGTAGGGAATAGGTCGCACAGGAACCCACTGATTATTCTTCCGCACATGCAAGCCCTCTGTCTGGTCATCCTGAAGGAGCAATGTAATACCTCCTCCGTCTGAGTGAGGACTCAATCCCAGAACAAGGTCAGGTGTAGGGCAGGACGGATAAAAGTTCATGCGCATCATGTTCATGGGCTCCGATCCAAACTTGTTCTTGAAATAATCAGTCTCCAGATGCAAGTTTTCAGCGAACAGACTCAGCACCTCTTGAGCAACTCTTTCCACCTCAATGGCATACCTTTCAACCGTATCCCTGCAGTTAATTAAATAATATTCAATCATTTCAGAATGGAGGCTTCTGTGAATAGAATTTTGGAGGCTTCTGTGAATAGAATTATATTGAGTCTTTTCTCCTAGATTCATCACATTTATAACTTTTTTTCGTCAAAGATTAAGTGTGATTCATTTTCAAAACTAGAATAACAATAAATCAAAATGTAAGTGATAAATCTCAAAAAAAAATTAAAGTGATGTTAAAAACAGAGTTGTCTATGGATGTTGAAGAATTGTTTAGACTGCGAAAAAGTGACTGGAATTTGGATAAAAAAAATTTCAAAATTTATGGAGTTTGAATCATGTTTTTGATGGTGAAAATAAATTCATATCCAAAATATTGAAAATTAACAAATATAACTCAAATTTAGAAAAATTCTTACCAAAATTTCCATAATTTTCTGTAAAAAAAAACAACCTGATACGGCAAAAACAAACCAAAAACCAATATAATGGATCCGGAAAAAAAGCTTAACAACATCCATCACATCATATTATTACTGATTTGCCGCGCATACCCACTTTAATCAATTTTACAATATAAAGTCACCTGAAATTTGGGGGAACAGTCGGCCAGAGGGCGAGATTTTTAAGCTTGTTGGGCATCAGTGCCAAAGCAAGCAAGTCTCCCCAGTCAAGTTTTTGATCCTCGGCTACCACAAAGATCTTACCATAACCCTGAAAGACTCCGGGTTGTGTAGCATATTTCTGCTTTTCTTGTAATGGAAGGTCAAAGAATTCCTTGGCTACGCCCTTTATCTCATCCAATAAAGAATCAGGAATCCCATGGTTCACGATCTGAGGAATTGCAAGAACTCAATACAAATCTAATGCTCAAGCATTCAGAAGTGAATAATGAAAAAATTGTGCAATAGTTACCCACCTGGAAGAAACCCCATTCTTGGCAGGCACTGGAAAGCCTGTCCAGCTCTATTTGTCTTGCATCATCTTTTGTATGCAGGATGAACTTGTTCATGTCAATCACAGGGATTGCAGATTGAGGAGAGAGGAGCAATGAGGATGTTGGTCTCTCTTCCGGGGGTCTGATATATCGCTGGGGAACAGCTTGTGGGTCGACATTGACTGCAAGCTCTTGCACGCTCTCCACCTGAATCGATTCGCCCCAATTTGGATTAACGAAAGAATCTGCAGCTTCACCAGCAGCCATGGGAGTAGAAGAAGCACTGATTGTCTCAAACAAATTATGTAGGGCATAAGACAGTTTAGAGGCTCTCCTGCTCCATGCTTGCGAGAGAAGGGCGAGTATAAAGTGATTTTATCCTACCTGCCATGCTCATTCAACTTTGACTTCAATTCAATTCACAGTATAGCTGGCTTGCTTTTGATGTAAGTCGGCCAAACACTAACTACTATAGTCCATTCAATTGACGGTAAGCTGGTTTGATGTTGACGTTAAATGGGGCAGGATGGCGATCAAGTAGCCAGGTCATGATTTGCTTACTGCTTTTCATTGTTGAATGGGAGTACTGTGAAATTCAATTACTAAAATGGAAAAATAGTAATGATTCATTAGTTTTTGCTTAATAATTATTGTTTGTATTTATCAAATTCTAGATTATATAAACAAGTAGTTAGATTAGATTTTCAATGTTTGTACTCACCAAATTCTAAATTTTGCATAATTATTATGGTTTGTACTTACCAAATTCTAGATTATAGATTATATAATGGGAGTACAGTGAAATTCAATTACTAAAATGGAAAAATAGTAATGATTCATTAGTTTTAGCTTACTGCTTTTCATTCTATTTATTTGTTTTAGCTTACTGCTTTTCATTCTATTTATTTTTTGTTGAATGGGAGTACTGTGAAATTCAATTACTAAAATGCAAAAATAGTAATTATTCATTAGTTTTTGCTTAATACTTATTCTCTGTAATTACCAAATTCTTAGATTACATAAACAAGTAGTTAGATTTGTAATTACCAAATTCTTAGATTACATCAAGTAGTTAGATTTTCAATGTTTGTAATTACCAAATTCTAGATTACATAAACAAGTAGTTTGATTTTCAATGTTTGTACTTACCAAATTCTAGATTTTGCCTAATAATGATTGTTTGTACTTACCAAATTCTAGATTATATAAACAGGTAGTTAGATTTTCAATGGTTTATTTTTGAATTGTATATCTTAGTTGTTGAAATATCTATATATATATTAAATTGGTAATTACATTAGATTTATATTTATAAATTAATAATTAAACGCAAGAGGTGTTATGTATTTCTTATGTAAATATAGTATGAGAATATGTTTTTTGTAATGTTACAATGATAAAATAATTTGTACACTAATAAAATGAAAAATAGTAATAACAAAAAAATTAATGTCAACATAAATAAATACTTTATTTAATTTTAATTTTATATGTAAAATATATTATTATTATTATTAATATTATTGGGTTTTAGTACGAGGGAGATGTAATGGAATTGACAAATAACAATGTAAAAGATAATATTATTGATATAACATGACATTTGCCTCATTTTATTTTGAATTGACATGTAATATTTGAAATAAAAAATAGTTTATGTAAACTATAAATAAAAAATTTCAATATCCATATTAAATAATATAATCTAATATCAACTTTATATAGAGAAAAATAAAGTAATTTAAATTAGAAAAAATCTATATTTCACTTTCCATTGTAATGTAGAGAATGTGAATCATAAATACAACAATTCAAAGGGTATATATATATATATATATATATATATATATATATATGGATATGAGTGCATGTGTTTCCTCCTAAGAGGTTACAAATTCAAAATCAGAGGGGGTAGAGTATCTATGTCTTCGTAGACTTAGCATGAAAATTGTTTTGAGGAGGTGGGTCATGTTAGCTCTGCTACATACGCAGACATTTGGAGAGTCAAATGCAAGCCTGGCTGCGTTGCTGCTATTCGAAGAAAACCCCTATCTGTCATCCTCCTTGTTCCCCTCACTTCGCTCACATTCTAATAACCCTCGTATCTCTGTTTTTCCTCCAAATTCGGCATAAGCCCCCGTTTCCCCAAAACCTCAAGGCGCTAAGTTTAAAGCTCCATAACACCGCCACCACATGACCGCGCGCCTTCGCAAAATCTTTCCCTGGCACATCAGTCGAAAACCTGTGCGATCAAATCCGCACCGTCCGATCAACTCTGTCGTGATCGGACGACATTCGCTCCTCCCACTCTCGCAAACTAACCGCATGTTAACTCGCGATCAAAGTGGTTTTCGTCATGTCCCGTCCGTCACGCGTCACTTGATGATTGTGATCACGAGCTCGTGTACCTTTACTGCTCACCCGCTAAAAGCGGTGCAATCAATATCTCTCACCGCCAAAACCGTCCTCCCCGCTCGTTAACCCCTGTGCATCTGTGATGCTTGATGACCGTTGGATCTGTCCACCCGAAGATCCAATGGCCTCTGTCCACCCTACTTCCATACCTCTGGGTACTCCTTGCCAAGCTATGTCCGCCGTCCATTTGCGCAATCCAATGGCCAGTGTCATTCCTCTATTCAGTTCATCCACCCGCCATGAAGTCCACGTTCCTTAACTGCATCCAAAGGACGAGCATAGCCAGTTCCCGTACCGTTTGTAGCAGATCCTCAACCACCGCATTCAACAGGAAGGATAGCTGAGAAGAAAAAGGACGTGCCTCGAGTAGATCAACACATTTAACAGTTATGGAACTTCTTCCATATGACACTCCACCTGCCTGAGAAGGACAACAGAGCATTCGAGAAGATCAAATTTGTTCACTGAAGTAGGAAGATTGCACCAGAGACTCCATCAGACAGTTAAAGCGGTTGGTGGTCAATTATAACCCCTCCACGCCTAGAATAGCAGAACATCTTTGTAAAGAAACTCTCTATATACCTAGAAAACAGATGTAATCAGGGTTGAGAGTTGTTGTTTTGATGTAAGGTTCAACTTCTGGAGACTGTAACTGCTTTGATAGTTGCAGCGTCTCGTCTTCATTTTCAGCTAATACAAGCTTCTTTTGCTGTTCATTTCTCACTTTTCACTTCTGTTCTGTTCTAGGTTGTGCATGTTATGCAGTTTTCATGAACTCTTGATATTTAGCATTAGAGGAGCCGTCATCCTACCTCCGTGTTAAAATCTTGTATGTATCAATGAATGTGTTATTCAGGTTTTTGTTGACCTAATGGCAGAGAGTTGTCATCCTGTCTGTGCATTAGGAAACAGATTTGCAGACCTCTTTACTGGTTGTAGCCGGCCATCACATGGTCTTGTGCATCTGTCGGTTTGGCCAGTATTCTCCATATTCACCCAATCCCTAAACTGTGAGTAATTGGTGGTCTAAAGCCTTGTAGTCTGGGGGTGTTCACGCATGTCTGGAGTCAAGCAAAGTAGAAGTGGTTATCTAGCCTGAACAAGCATCATTCCTTCCATTCATCCATTTCCAACACCATGTTGAGTTTATAATGTTCACGAGCATCTCTGAGATACAACCTAGGAGAGTTTCTTGGGGTGATAACATTAATTGGTGCCGTTACCTGGGAGAGGAGATTGAAGCTCAACTTCCCTGGGAGAACGACACAGTTCCAGCTTTGATGGTAGACAAAGTTTGGACACATTTCTGGTTGTAATCATCTATCTAGCGATTCTATTGGAGAACAAACCTGGTGGCCACTCCACGTTTAAGTTCTGGCTCAGTTTATGAGGCATACCCGGAGAAATCCTCAGAAATCACCAACTGACTCGGTGCCTGACCCTGAGAAGATTGCTAAGCAAAAGAAAACATCACAGAAAGGAGCATCAGGATCAGGTAAGCCTAAGAAATCATATGTATCTCTGCAAGAGAAGGTTATAGTTGAGAATACACAGTTTGAAGATCTAGAGCCTAACATTGCTAGTGAAGAATCACCTTCAGAGATTCATAAAGCTTCTTGTTCATTCAGTTCTCCTTTGGATCTCAATCCAAATAACGTATCCCATACAGTCCATCATATTCCCTTGTCTCTGTCATCCATTTCATTGTTCCCCACATTCAATCTGCCAGTATCCTTCCACCTACCCCAGTCATAGCAGGTCAGTAAGCACCCACAAAGATGGAAAGAATTATAGCTGCTAGGTATGGGCCCTTAGTTTTGCCTGTTCCTTTGAATGCCATGCCTGCAGGAGAGTACCAGAAATACATGCCTAAGTTCACTGGTATAGAGGGGGTAACAGCGGAAGAACACCTTGAATCTTTCTATAGTTATGCTGATAACTTGGATACCAGTGAAGATGATGTGTGGATGAGAGTGTTGGTCCAGAGCCTTGATGGAGAGGCTAGGAAATGGTTCAGAGAATTGACCCCTAGATCTATAGCAGACATTGAAGCCTTATATGATGCATTTTTGAAGCATTGGGGAGATAAAAAAGACTTGCTATATTACCATACTGAGTTTGGTAACCTGAAGAGGGAGAATGGGGAATCTTTGCCTGATTTTAATAAGAGATTCAATTGTATGTATAGTAAGATACCGACTGAAGTAAAACAAACCCCCACCTTTGCCAAACTTACCTATGCCAATGCTTTTGACTCTGATTTATGCCCGTTGTTGAGAGAAAGAAGATGTGCCACTCTAGCTGACATGCAAGATGTAGCCCTATAAGTAGAGTCTAATATTATGGCTACAAAAAAGCTCAAAAGTCATGCTGACAGAAGGAGGCAGAGAGGTGAGGCTTCTTCTTCCTCTGTTTCATCATCAGAACCCAAGTTAGACAAAATGACTAGAATGATAGAGTCACTAGCTGCTGAGATATCTAAGCTGAAGGTTGAGCAGAACTTAGGAAAGATAAGGCTTCCAAACACATTTGCTCCAAGAAATTCAAATCTATTCAAAAAAGCAAATGAACAGTTGCATTTGTAAAGAAGCTAACGAAGAACAAAAGGTTAAAGCTCCTTTTCAAAATGTGGTCATGGAGGAGGAACAGTTTGAAGAGGAGGATGAAATCCATTGCATGGAAGATAAAGGCAATGCTGCCTTTTTGACATTGGCTGCATACGAAGAAGCATTGCTGCAGGACCAAACTAGTCAAGAATGGGACAGAGAGGCTGTTCTGCAGACTGGTGAATAGCAAAGATACAATCTCAGGTCACAGGCAAACAATGTCAAGGAGAATCCTGCCCAAAGAGCTGTTGTCCAAACAGAGTCACAGAATACCAGACAGAAAAGGCTAGTAGCTAATCCGGTCATCCTCAAAGCTCCAGCTCAAGAGGTAAGAGGTCACAAAAATTCCCCTCCCCCTTTCAGCTTTGAAGCAGAAGTCTAGAAGTTAAAAATATATGTGCCTCTGTTAGAACTTGTAAAGAGTGAAGTGTTTAGAAAGCCTATTCTTGAAGCTCTTGAGCTGAAAGCCACACAAACCTCCACTGACTCTGTCAATTTGTAAGATGACAAACCTGCAGTTGTGCTGAGCCCCATGACTGAACCTGTTGATGATAACCCTCCATCTTTTTATGTCTCCTTGACCATTCATGATAAAATCCTCCACAATTGCCTGCTAGACACTCGGTCTAGCCACAATCTGATGCCAAAAGCTGTCATGGAAGAGTTAGGCCTTGATATCACTAGACCATATCATGATTTATTCTCATTTGATTCAAGGAAAGTAAAATGTCTAGGATTAATCAAAGATCTAGCCATTACCCTAACTCAGCTACCCATGAAGAGCATGGTGATGGACATTGTGGCAGCAGACGTCCCTCCTAATTTTGGCATGCTGTTGTCTAGGGGATGGATTAAGAGACTAGGTGGGACATTACATAATGATTTATCTTATGCCACTGTCCCAGTTTTTGGAAGGGAGAGCAGGAGATTGTATGGAGAAGCACAACTGGCATACATCATTAGTGATGAAAACCATCCTTCTAATCATCCTATTTATGCTATGGACACTGATTTTGGAGCATGTATCCTCCAAATTGAAGAGTCTCATAGGGCCTCAATGCAGACTAAGAAACCAGTAGTGCAAACCAAGGAAGAGCAAGGAAGTCAGGTTTGGGAGATGTTCTTTGATGGAGCATGTTCCAGGGAGACTACAGGAGCAGGGGTGGTGCTCATTTCCCCAAAACAACAAAGCACATAATTGTCTTTTAAGCTGGCCTTCCAAGTCACCAACAATATAGAAGAGTATGAGGCTCTGATATTGGGTCTTAATGCAGCAAAAGACAGAGGAATCAAGAAAATAAAGGTGTTTGGAGATGTTGATCTGATCATTCAGCAGGTGAACAAAAATTTTCAAGCAAAGCACCCAAGGCTGAAAGCATACAGAGATGAGGTATGGAGACTCAAAGATACTTTGACAATTTTTGTATCTCATACATCCCTAGAGCCAAAAATCAGCTTGCTGATTCCCTCGCTGTGTCTGCCAGCATGTTTATCCCTCCCATGCCCCCTAGACTAGTTTATGAAGTCCAAATGAAATACAAACCATCCTTGCCTGATAATGTCCAGCATTGGAAAGTTTTTGAAGATGATGATGAAGTAAATAGGTTTTTGCAACTCATTGATGAATTCTCTAAAATAAAAATTGATCAAGAGAATGAAGCCTTGGAACATAATCCCTAATCCCGGCTTAGAAACAAAATTGGCAAAGAGAGCATTGTCCAATTGCCTAGTAATTATATACCTAAGGGTCTAGTTCCTTTGGAAAAGTTGTTTGACCAGAATGATGTGCCTTACAAGGCTTCCCAAAAACAAGACCAATATGTAGTCTGTAAGCATAATATAGGGAGTCCAGATCATCCAAGATGTATAAACCTGTTTACCCATTTGTTTGCTGACCAAAGTGCTGAGTACTGCAATTTAATGAAGAAATTTACTGATGTCTTTGCCTGGGAATATAGTGACCTGAAAACATATGATAAGAAGATCATCCAGCATAAAATCCCTTTAGAGAAAGACACCATCCCTTTCAAGCAGAAGCTGAGGTCTATAAACCCCTTGCTCCTTCCTCTAATCGAAAAAGAAATCAAGAAGCTATTGGTTGCCAAAATCATATTCCCTCTAAGATATTTCAAGTGGGTAGCCAACCTAGTAGTGGTGAGGAAGAAAAGTGGAGAAATCAGGCTCTATGTTGATTTCAAAAACTTAAACAAATGTTCTAAGAAAGACAATTATCCTCTATCCAAGATGGAGCATTTGCTGCAAAAGGTCTCAGGAGCCAAAGTGATGTCTTTCCTAGATGGATTTTCAGGGTATAATTAGGTTGCTGTACATCCATATGACCAAGAGAAAACTGCATTCACTACTCCTTGGGGCACTTTTATGTATTCCAAGATGCCTTTTGGGCTGATGAATGCTGGAGCAACCTTTCAGAGAGCTATGGATACAACATTTGTGGAAGAGAAGGACAAATTTGTCCTTATCTACCTTGATGATATAACAATATACTCCAGCATCCATCAAGATCATTTACAACATTTGAAGAAAGTGTTCCTGGAGTGCAGAAGGTTTGGGATTTTAGTAAATCCGGAAAAGTCACAGTTTTCTTTAGAAGAAGGCAGGCTGTTAAGACATATTTTCAATGGTGTATATTAGTAATTACCAAATTCTAAATTAATAAACAAGTAGCTAGATTTTCAATGGTGTATATTAGTAATTAAAATATCAATCTATATATTTTTAAAAATTATAATTATATTAGATTTATATGCATAAATTAATAACTAAATTAAGAGATTTATGTAATATAGTAATAATTATTCTTTGTACTTACCAAATTCTAAATTAATAAACAGGTAGCTAGATTTTCAATGGTTTGTTTTTAATGGTGTATAATATCAATCTATATATTTTTAAAAATTATAATTATATTAGATTTATATGCATAAATTAATAACTAAATTAAGAGATTTATGTAATATAGTAGGAGAGTATGTTGTTTTATAATATGTAAAAAAATAATTTGTATATTAATAAATTAAAAAATGATAATAACAAAATAAATTAATGTTGATTACAAATAAATATTTAATTTAATTTTACATATAAAATAGTTTAATTTTTTATGAGAGAGAATATGTAATTTCTTCGCTAACCTAATATTATTGATATGTTGATATGACATAATATGTGATTTATTTATATTTATTGATATGGATATTTTAAACAAAAATATATAATAACAAAAAATAGTTTTATGTTCCATAAATAAAATATTTCATCCATATTAAATAATATAATTTAATCTCAACTTTATATAGAAAAAAGAAAGTAATTTAAATTAAAAAATTTCTTATATTTCAGTTTCTATTGTAATGTAGAGAATGTGAAACATAAATACAACATTCAAAGTGTATATATATTATAAGTGAAAATGTATATATTAAAACATTAAAACATTTTATTGGTGTGCTTAAAACTAGCATGGATCCATTTTAACTCCAGACCTATCAAAAGAGTAATCAAAAAATGTTTGCATTTGAAAAGATTTGATCATTTTGGCACCATAGCAAAGTTAAATTAGATTTTAACTTGGAAATAATGCTTACATTAGTAAATAAATAAGATTAGTTTGTTGGTTGTTGGGTTTTGTTGAGATATTTTGTAAACAAGCAACTAATTCTTTGAAATCGGTTGGATTTCATGGGTACTATTTATGTGACTTGTATTTTAGTTTTGAGTAAATGTGTACAATGTTTACCTCTCTAATATCTAATTTGATATCAAAACCTGTATGGGCTTGACTCCTTCAAAGGAGGCCCACTGAGAAAGAAAAAATATGACGTTTAATTCTTTACATATAAATTAGTGTAGTTTTTTTGGTGCACTTGTTTGGTGTGCGTGACTCTATTGGAGCTGAAGACAAAAGAGCCTTCAGATTAAAAGCGTTGCAGCCGTTGTTTGTCCTTGTAACACCGTCTGATCCATTGGTGTAAGATTCATCACATGAGGAAGTCCGCGCTGGAGAAGTTCAGTAGTGTGTATAGTGGAGGATTATATATTTTTGCACGTGAGCCACACAGCTCTAGAATTATGCGTTGCAGAATTCTGTTTTTTATGAGAGGTGGAGACCATAGAAGCAAACAACCTGTGTATGTAGAGTTACTTCTTTATTTGGAACAAATTTATTTCAATAATGCGATCAAAACCTTAGCTTGTTGGTGTTATGTTTCTCGATACAATTTCAGATCTAATGAGCCGAATTGGAAACATACGAATATTTTTCTGTTTGTGCATACAGTCGACACTATCGTTCATCAATGTTGGAGATATCTATGTAATCCATTACTCGTGTTCATCAACGTTCAAAACCTACACTATGCTCTATTACGGTTGTGGATAATAAAGGAAATAGCATTCACCAATGATTTACGCTGGAGGCAGCGCTTAACTCTCCCTGATGAGTCCCATACCGTTGGACTACCAACGCAAGTTCAAACTGAATTCAAGAAGTCTAAAAGTCAACTTTGTTTCGAAGAGGCAGAATTCGTGAAGCAAGAGCGCTCAAAACCTGGATTAAAAAACCGATGCCTGCACCATAAGGCTCTTGTCTGTTGCGTAAGGGAGTTTATAGATCCACGAAGAGCAGATCAAAACATCACTTGTCGAATCTTTGACAATGCAGAATACGCTTCACATTTTATTGCAGGGCGAGCTATCTATTCGAAGAGTTTTGTTTCACTTTATCGTGCAGAATATTATTTTTATTATGGTGGGGAGAAGATTAGCGTCGTTGTTGGTGTGTAAAATTGGGGTAAAATGTAGAAAACTAAATAACGAACAAAAAAATATAATTAAGGCAGTGGTTCTCAACATTTTTCAAGGTTGAGAGAACGCATTGCTAGATTAATTATGTGAATCTGTTATGTGTTATGTGTTATGCATTTTGTTGTATTTCGGGTTTTAAGAGTATTGGTTACGGGTTATGTTATGAGATTTATGTGTAGAAATGTTAGCGTAATTAATTGTTTCCAGACAATTCACCTATACAATTATCAAAAGTGTAGTTCGCTGCATTTTGATAGATGGGAGTTTGTCTACAGGGTGGCTTAGTATGGAGATTGTTAAGATATTTCGACACATAGGAAATATTAAGTATAACTTGGTATAGTGTAGAGTTAGGTAAAGTGTGTTTTTTTACTATATACTTTTGTAACTTACAATCCAATGGTCACAATATGTTCTAAACATGAAGTGATTCAATGGTTCATTCTCTCATTAGTATTACTGCCATTTGATCGGTGGCTTAACATCCAATTGGTCCATGGTCTCTATTTAAAAATCATAGAGGGTCATTTGTAAGGTAACAGTGCATGAGAGAAGCTTATGTAAATTTTCTTTTTTTATTAATAAATTGCCTGAAGTGGTGGCGTTCGCTGAGGCCCTGGACTGTTTCCTCTTTGAGGGTTTTAAAAACGTCAAGAATACTAGTGTATTGATCTGTGATTTGTTTGTGAGTGGTGTCCTTTAGTTTTCTATCTGAGGAACTTACCCTGTAAATTCTTACATGGCATCAGAGCTATTCGAGGGCTGCATCTATTGGTGATCCAAATGTGAAGGCGATACAACTGCATGTGACTGTCGTTTCCTAGATCTACTATTTCTGACTGCTTTCGAGTCGAGAGGATTACTCTATTGTGTTAGGAGCATATATTCTAGTGAGGAACCCCTTCCATTTCATGTGAAAAGGTTTTCGATAACCCTAGCTATGTAATTTTTAAGGTTTGGAGGTATATAGTCTTTATTTGTAGTTTTAGTTACTGATCTCTCTGTTTATTTCGGTTTTTTTATTTCATTTTATTTATTTCTCTGTTTTTTTATTACCGGATCTATACCTTTCATTTTTGCGTATGCTTTTTGCCCTGTGACTCTGTGCGATTTGGGCAAATCAGAAACATAAAAGAAGGATTTCTCTTATGTGTATGCTCTTTTCCACCATGCTTTAGTGTGACTCGGACATTTAAAACATTGAGGAAAATATTTAGTTTCCAGTGAAATCTAACTTCAAGCCATAAAGTTTTGTTTTTTTTCTATGTCCATTTTGGTTTGCGTGGTTTTTGTTTTGTAGGCAAAAATGGTTTTTTCAAGTAATCACGCACTCCAAAGTTTCAGTGACTAAAAAAAAGAAAACTTTTATCTTTTCCAAAAATTACTAACTTTTTAAACTAGCTCACTTGGTCAAAAGTTACTTTATGAGAATAGATGTTTTTGGGTTCAAGTCTTTCTCTTTGCTTAGTTATTTTTTCAAAAAGCACATGTAACTTATGTTTTTAAGTTACTTTATGTAAAAGTGTTCCCACCCATTATAAAAAATGAGACACTTATAATTCTAAAGTCTCTTTATCTTTTATTTAAGTTACAATTTAGTGGGTAGCTCATAAAGTACCATTGTAAAAGTGACTTTCACTTATTCATAAAAGTGGGTCACATAATTTTTTTTTTAAAGTGAGCTAATTAGATTGAGCTTGGAAAGAAGGGAGAATTTGTTTTTAAATATAACATTATTATTCATTTCTACACACTCACGTACTTTGTCGGTATTTCCAACAACTTTTCTTCAAAAAGCCATAACGTTTTCATTCAGAAGCCGTTTTTAGAGACTTTTTTTTTTTAATCAGCCTAATTTTTCGAGATATTTCTATTGGAACACTTAGTTTCAGCATCTACAGTTTTAGTTTTTATTAAAATAGAAATTCCATGCCAAGTTATTTTTGACAACACCAACTACTTCCAACGGGTGTCTTACATGGCCAAGAGTGTAAACCTAAAGATGAAGATAAGACAGCCAAATTGGAAAATAAGCAACATCAAGCACGTGGGTTGATAGGGTTGTCTATTTCTCCAGACCTTAAATTCCATATCGCAGAACTTGATACCCCTGATGAAGTAATGAAACAACTCAATAAAGTTTTTGGAATTAAAAATGAAATTAGAGCCCATCAACTCGAAAATGAGTTACTTACGTTGGACCCCAATGCTTTTTTCTTCCATTGAATATTTTTTGTCCAAGTTCAAGACCCTTAGACTTCTCTTGGAAGGTGTTAAGGTTAAGAAAGAAGATAGTAGCTTTATCTATTCCATTCTTACTAAGTTGGGACCAGCCCACTCTGTGTTTGTTTCTACCTTCCATTCTACTAGAGAAACCTTTATTTCTCAAGGACAAGCCTACAAGTCCCCCCCTTTTGTGATTCTTTAATAAGAGAACAAGAGAAACTCTTACATCTTGGTCTTCCTAATCTTGGAAACTCTTCTAAGAAAGCCTTAACCATCCAGTAGCAATCAAGTTCAAAGAATCCTAAGAAGTAACATCCTAAAAAGAATGGTCCTAAACCAACCAAGGGTCCTAAGCACTTTCAGTCTCAAAATGAAAAATCAATTCAACAAAATGATAAGGCAAATAAAAACAAAGAGAATAAAACTCATAAACATTACAACTTTTGTAATAGAGATGGCCACTTAGAATCAGTTAGTGTCAGTCTTTGCAGCCTTCCTCCAGTGATCAAACATGCTCTTACAAAGTGATTTTAAGGTGTCAAGGTCAAATTTTGTCATTTCAGAGCATCTTCAAGTAAAATTTGGTCACTAGCTATTAGGTCTATGGTTTGTTTTCACTCCTTTTAAATTTGTCCAAATGTTGGTCCATGTCACCATTCAGCCAAGTGTACCATCATTCAGAGGTTTTCATCATCATGTCAAGTTCCAATGGATCATTTTACACCTTGTTCATGCTTCAGTGGTGCATAGGTAAAGTTCATTCCTCTCCTAGGGTTTTGAAGGTAATTTCTCTTGGATGGTCAAATCATTAGCAAAAATTGTATCTGGATGTTCATACACCTTCCCCTATCCTTAATTTACCTTATTAAACATTTCTCATCACTGAGATCCCCCGAATTCCTCATTTTTGCACAAACCCTAGTTTCTTGCAACAACTTGGCAATTTTCTAGGTTGGGCCTGTGTTTTTCCTTTTTAGACCCCTTACCCTCACTCAATCTTTGAAATTCCACTTTCCCCTATTTCCTAACATCCCTCTCTACTTCCAAAATTTTTCTCAAGAATTTAGAAGCCCCTTATCCCCTTCATTTTGCTTCATTTTGACAAATCCATTGTTCCACACATTGGGGTAGGTTTTACTCAAATGATGCTTATGAGCAAGAAAAGATGAATTTGGGAAAATTGAGAGAGGTTTTTGTCCAAAATAGGCGAAGGAAGAAAAATGTTCTTCACTTTTTACACAGGTTTCATGGTTTTAGAGAAATGTCAAAAATACAGTCGCCTCGGGAGAATTGATGCACCTCTGAAGTGACCTTGGGACAATCAAGATTTCTCCTAGATTGGTTGACCAAATGACTTGCTTGATGAGTCAAATGATAACTAGACACAAATATCTTTCCAATGAGCTATCATGAGCTCAATGTGGAGTTGAGGAAGACCTTCAAAAGTTGACTGCAACAGCACTCTGCCTTGAGGCAGCCTCATTTGGTACATTTTGACCAGTCTTTGGCGATTTGATTTTGGACAGGGCAAATAAACTCCAAATTGAAAAATTCCAGTTGGGTTGGAACGTAGACTCAAATAAGTTTCCAACGAGCTATCCCACGCCCAATGTGGACACCAGGAAGCCCTCCAAAAGTTTCCTGAAAGATGCGCTATGAATAGGGTTTGGTGGCGCGACGCATTGGGTTTGTGCGCGGCGCATTGGGTTGGTGCACGACGCATTGGGCTAGAACACAAGATTTTTGCCATTCCTTTCACCCATCAAATTTTCTTGGTTTCTCCATGATTGAGTAAATCAAAAGACACTCGTCTATTTCTCATAACTCGTGCTTGGTGTTGATTATGTGTTTGATTATGAAGATTTGAGTACAAAACTATACTCTACTATCTTGTTGAGAAGTGCCTCCTTAGGGTTTTGCAACTTGTTGGTGTCAATCATCCCACCTCCCCACCTTGTTTCTTCCCATCTCCCATCAATATTATCTCATCACTACACCATGCCATCTATCCCTTCAAAAATAGACAAGATTCGTCATTCAAGTCAAAAAATCACAAATAAAGCAAAACAGAGTTAGAGTGAAGGGTCAAAGGTTTCAAAAATTGCAAAAGTGGGTGTGCCCAAATCAAAAATAAAAATCCATGTCATAAGAGATATGTTTGTGTTCCAATAATCCAATTTCACGCCAAGATATATTAGTGAAACCAAGACAAATCATGGAGGAGTGAAGAAATCACGTTGAAGGCTGGAAATGTGTTGTAGTTGCAGAGCACGGTGCATTGGGCAGTTTTCTGCAGTGTAAAAATACACTGGCGCGACACACATGACATGCGCGACGCGTTGGGTTGTTGCGCAGTGCACAGAGCCAGAACTCAAATTTTTGTCATTTGTTTCAAAAACTCCAATCTGCTTGGTTTTTCTCGCTCCAAGAAGTTTATGAAATTGCCATTAACATGTCTGGTACTCATTGAAGTGGATTATGAGAGTTTGTAATGTCAAATTACAAATCCTATTACCTTGTTTTAAACTTCTCCTTATGGTTTGGATTTCAAGTTTCAAAAGTTTGATTTTTGTGCCAAATAGTTCAAAAACCATCCCTCACCTAGGGTTCTATTCCCCTTCATTGTAATATCATCATTGTTAATATTCCTCTCTTATTCCCTTATAATCCTATTATCACTCATTCTTTAATGTCCCTATCCCTAAACCCTACCACTTCCTATTTCACTTATAAAAGATCCCCAAAGCCCAAAGTTCCCAAACAGTCAAGTGACTGTACCCACACTCCAATTTTCACTTGAAAAAATTCCATGGTACCCACTGTTCACAGTCCTTTTCTATTTGGCACACATTTGGAAATCAAAACAAGACACCAAACTCTTCATATTTACCTCAGGCAACATGGATGAAGAAGGCACTGAGACGACGCAAAAAGGATGATAGGCTTCGAATCTTCGCTGAAGTCTCTTTGGCTGAGCATGACACTCAATGATAAACCTTTAGTCCAAATTTCAAGGAATTTGGAGAAAATTTTGTCATTTTTGAATTTTTTGGTCACAAAACAGAGTTTTCTACCCAACGCGTAGCGCCACTTGGCACGCGCTTATAATTGGGAGATCATTTGGAGGAAAACTTTACATTTTTGGACTTTTCATTGAAAGTTATGCATGCTCATGGATTACTTAAGAATTTCATCAAGTTCTGGGTTGCCTAAAGGGTCAAAAACACCCTAAAAATGGCCTCTCTGCCACTTTTTCCACACACTGGAAGCAGTCATGGGAGATTGGATATTTGGAGGGGCAAATGGACACCAAATCTAGAAATTCCACTTGGGTTGGAAAGTAGATAGGCAGGGCTTTCCAACACGCTATCATGAGCTCAATTTGGACTTCGGGAAGTGCCTAAAAATAAGCTCCAAAGTGGCGCGACGCATAGAGATTTTGGGCGCGGTGCATAGAGAAATTTGGCCTCATTTTCACTCTTCAGCTCAGAAATTCACCCAGTTTTGACTAGTTTTACTTTTTGATGTAACTATTGATCTACCATGATGTAATTTGATGAACATGATGTAATATTGGCACATTTTTACTTGTTCTAGAGGATTCATTCACTAAAAAGTGAAAATTAAATGAATGAATCGGTTTCCTAGCACATAGAGGCAAGTTGTTTGATTGCCTATATTTCAGTGCCTTGTTTAGAATTGGTTGAAACAACTCCTTGAATGATGAGATCGACCCCTAGAGGCGTGGGAAGGATTTATGCTTGTCTATATTATGTATTGTTTCAGTCATTAGCATGGTTGGACACTTGGGATTACTTGGCACATCATTGTACATTTTATCTCTGCATTTTTGGCAAAGGAAAGACCAGGGTTTTGCAGAACTTGTTGGGATCCATGTGGCTCTATGTTTTAATGATGTTTTTCTCTATGTAATTGTAAGTTCATTTATGTTTATGTGTATCATTTTCCCTTTTCTTTTCTTCTGAAATTAAACAAATGAGTGATTAAGGTAGAATCCATTGGACTGCTATGCTCTGCCTTGAAATTTTGTTTAATTTTACATGTTTTCATCTGTTTGAGGAGGACTATTGAGACTCCCTTGCCCTCCTTAGCTCCTCACCAGTATGATCCATCCATTCATTCATTCCAAAGCATCAAAACAATTGCCTTCCTTTCCCCAATCATAACTCTGCAAAAACTAGGCCTCATCCCTGGACCCAAATTTGCCTTTCCCTTTTTCCAACAAAAACCCACCAAAAACTCAAATTAAATCCTTGCACTTCATACCTAGCCTAATATTAGTTGCTAAATCAGTCATCTCAAGCATATGATTATCTTTTGATGAGATTGACCCGGAGAGAGCCCTCTCCTGTCCTCGTAGGGCTAGCTACGAGGCTGAGCATGGTTTGGTGTGGACCTAAAATCTTACCTTTTCATCCTGAGGTAAATCTAGGCTCTAACATAATCCAAATTCTTTAAGAAGATGGAAGCCTTGGAAGCAACAATGAAGAAGCATAACATCCATTTTGAGCACTCTTCAACTTCAACTTCATCTTTAGGAATAACACTTTCTACATGTGGTTGTCAAGCATCTTGGTCTGGTTATGCACTAAATGTATCATCTTCTTCTCATTCTCATGAGTGGATCATTAATTCTGGAGCTTCTTATCACATGGAAAAAAACAAAGGCATGTTTTCTTCTTTAAATGATTGTAACACCAAAAATATATATGTTGGTGATGATAGATATCTTAGGGATTGGAACCATTCATCTAGACAATGGTTAATTTAATGATGTATTATGTGTTCTAGCTTTATCTTGCAACCTTCTATCTATATATCAGATAACTCATTCAAGTGAAGGTAAAATCATTGAATTTTCACCTCATGATTTTTTAATTAAAGACCTAAAGGATCCTAGACATATTTTAGCTACTGACATTGTTGATGATTCTACAAGGTTGTATAAGTTTAACAACTTTGGGTCATCAGCTCTTCTCTCGATATTTGTTGCTCATAATGATGAAGTGAGCAAACTTTGGCATGGGCGATTTGGTCACTTAAACTATCACTCCTTTCAAAATCTATGTAAAGAAAATATGGTGATAGGTCTTCCTATGGTGTCTTGCAGAGATAGTGTTTGTTCCAGATGTGTACTCAGAAAACATCATCTGGATAGTTTTGAAAAATTTGCCTCTTGGCACGCCTCAGCCCCTTTATAGCTTGTGCATAGTGATTTATGTGGTCCACTTCCAGTTGTTTCATTCTCTTGCTACAATTATTTCTTAACTTCCATTGATGATTTCTCCATACGCACTTGGGTATACTTCTTAAAACTCAAGAGTGAAGTATTTAACATGTTCTTGGCCTTTAAGGCCTTTGTTTTTTTTCTAAGTAAATATATTATATTAATATGAAACAAAATATGTTTACATTGAGGCACAAGCCTCAACAGTACTGAACATCATCTGTCAAAAAATAACTTGACGGCCCCATCGATGGGGAAACCAGTACAAAAAGGTAAAAATACCCACATATGGTTATCAGTCTTAAAAATAAGAAATATCAAAACATGGAAAAAAACCGAGGAAAGTTTAATCAGAACAACCATTTTAGAAAAGAGATAGTGAGCAGAAAAAATACCCAGCTGGCATAAGGGTGACACTGGCTGCCAAGTGTCATCACTTGAGGTCGTCCGGGGCAGGCTCCTCTTCGATGAGGCACACATACTGATACCAATCATCCTCCTCCTCCGACACACCAGTTTTACGCCCACGAGCAGGTTGAACGCCACTAGAGCTGCCAACAGCTGCATGCAGCCTTGACGTGTCGACCATTCTGCCACCAAGTGTTTACATGTCTCTAGATTTTCCTTCCGCAGCATGCTGACTGCTACCCAGTTCCTTGCCATGCAGGGTGACCATCTCCTCATCCATTGGTTGCTCGCTTAAATCATGGTCACTCATGAGCCTGTGAATCACAGGTCCGTTCAGGGTGCTTCGAAAGCGAAATTGGGTCGAGTGGGGAGCAAGGTGAGGGGGGAGTGGAAAATTGGTGGCATGGACAACAACATCTCTTCAACTAGCACCTTGAAGCTGTGTGCATCCACAGCCACTGCGGGTATCAGGATACCTGCCAGAGAAGGATTCATATGGGTTGGGAATGTCAAGGAAAGGGGAGGCGGAGGTGGAGTCAGGGCTAGGCATCACAGAAGGGAAAACACTACCACCACGACATCCCCCTCTTCGGCTTCGCATTCGGTGATGAATGCGTGCCATGGCAGAATGCAAAGCCGAGCTATCAGTGGGGGAGTTGGTTGAATAATTGAACAGAGGATGAGCAAGGGAAGGCTGGGTTAATGTCAAATTTTAGAGCCTAGTTTGGGAAAAGTGATGCCCATTACCAAGGTCTACACAGCTTACCAACCAGCAACAACTCCCGGTAAAAGTGCGAGAAAAGGGTTTAGTAGCTTGAGGCGGACAAATGCAATGGAGCAGGGGGGAAGAGAAACATTATGGCGAGTGGAATCCATTGTTGTGCGCATGATGGGTAAATCTCGGTTTGAGTACCCATTTAATGAAGCTTGCAGGACACCATGAGTTCATTTCAGGTTGGCATGGGAGGGAACGCAGATGGCTATGTGGTCCATCCTCTTGCTGCCCATTAGTCTAATCATTATAAATGGCTAGGTTGTCACCCACATCCGGGTGGCCTTTAAGGCCTTTGTTGTGAAACAATCTGGACATCAAATTCTTAAGCTAAGATCTAATAATGGCAGGGAATATGTTAACAACAAATTCATTAA
The DNA here is from genome assembly GCA_000404065.3 of Pinus taeda. Taxonomy (NCBI): domain Eukaryota; kingdom Viridiplantae; phylum Streptophyta; class Pinopsida; order Pinales; family Pinaceae; genus Pinus; species Pinus taeda. The sequence continues at coordinate 17,947 of APFE031528420.1, read as the reverse complement.
CTTTTGCACTGAGCATGGAATTCAAATGCAACATACTGTTTCATATACTCTACAACAAAATGGTGTAGCTGAAAATAAGAATCACACCTTAAAGGAAATGGCTAATTGTATGCTTCAATCTAAAGGACTTAGTCTTAATTTTTGGGTAGAAGCAATTAACTCTGAAAATTACATAGTAAATCACACTCCTACTAAGGTTTTAAAGAATATCACTCTAGAAGAAGCATGAAGCTCAATTAAACTAGATGTAAGTCACTTTCGTGTTTTTGGAAGTGAAGCATGGGCCCATATTCCCGATAAGAAACATAAAATCTTAGAACCTAAAAGTGAAAAATGTATTTTTGTTGGATATTCTGAAGATGTCAAAGGATATAGACTTCTTCCACCTAAGTCCAAAAATGTTATCATTAGAAAAGATGTAAGGTTTGTTGAAAATATATCAGCCTATGAGCCTAGTTTGGAAAATGTGCCACCTCTCTCTATCCCTTCTACTTCTAAAATTATTTCTTCTTCAGATGATGACAACGAGGATGAAAATCATCCACCACCTTCTTGGGATCCTCCTTCAGCTCCTCAGCTTCCAAAATTGGTTTGTGCTACCCAGGATGCAGCAAGTACTCTTGCAGGCAATCCTACAGATCAACGACATACACGTTCTTAGTTCGATAGAGCCTCTTTTTTACTGGTTCAAGCTTCAATGGATTATGATTCTGACACCTTTGTAGAAGCTTCAGGCCATCTAGATTGGGACACAACTATAAATGAAGAATATCGTTCATTATTGGCAAATGATACATGGGATCTTGTTCCTCTTCCAAAGGGGCGAAAACTTGTTAGATGCAAATGGGTTTAGAGAACCAAGTTTGGACCAGGTGGAAAAGTTGATAAACATAAAGTTCGTTTTGTTGCTAAGGATTTTTCACAAGTTGAAGGCATTAAATATACTGAAACCTTCTCCCCTGCTGCCAAAATGAACTCTATTCACCTTGTTCTTTCCCTTGATGCCTCTTTCAAATGGGAAGTCCATCAGATGGATGTTAAATTTGCCTTCTTACATGGGGACTTGCATGAAGAAATATATTTGGAATAACCTCTTGGCTTTATAGAAACAGACTCCAACCTTGTATGTAGGCTTAAGAAATCCTTTTATGATCTCAAGCAAGCCCCTTAGGCTTGGTATGGAAAAATGGATAGCTTTCTTTTAGATACTGGCTTTTCTAGGTGTCATTCTAACAATATTGTCTACACCAAGAAAGTGAGTAAGCCTTTTATCATTCTTGTTCTTTATGTTGATGATCTTATCCTTACTGGTAGTGATCCCAACCTTATAAACCATGTGAAGTCCAACCTTGAAAATCAGTTTGAAATGATAGACTTAGGACACTTGCATTATTTTCTTTGACTTTAAGTCTAGTAATCCAAGGAAGGTATTTCCCTTTCCCAGTCCAAGTATGCCTCTGATCTTCTACGCCACTTTCACATGGAAGACTGTAAGCCAACCCCTTCTCCCTTTTAGTCTGGAGCCAAAATTTCAGTCACTTTTACTTCCCTTGAATTTGATTCTATCTTATACCATTAACTTGTAGGAAAACTTTTATATCTGACCCATACTCGTCCTGACCTTTCCTTTGTTGTTTGCCTTATTACTCGGTTTATGAAAAACCCACATGAAAGTCATTGGAAATCAAATAAAATAATCCTTCGTTATGTTCGAGGTAAAGTTCAGTTTGGGATTCATTACAGTGTAGAAGCATTTCCTCTATTGGTTGGTTTCACTGATTCAGATTGCGCTAGTGACCCTTATGATCGTGAGTCTACTATAGGTTATTTCTTTACTCTTAGTTCTGGACCTATTACATGGGTTTGCAAAAAACAAAGTGCCATTTCTCTTTCTTTAGCAGAAGCAGAGTATCGTGGCACCATAGAAGCTAGTAAGGAAGCCTTGTGGCTTCATCAGATCCTGTCAAAGTTTGGCTTTCAGTAGCAGCATTCGACTACACTTTGGTGTGATAATCAAAGTCCCATTAAACTATGAAAATATCTAGTCCAACATTAGCGCAACAAACACATTGAACTACACATGCACTTCATCAGAAAGCCCATTCATTACCATGTTCTTGAAGTGAAATATTGTTCAACCGATGATCAAGTTGCAGACATCTTTACAAAGGCTCTCATAGAGGCGAAGTTTACTAAACTTCGATTTATGGTTGGAGTTCATGAAGTTGTCACTAAGGTAGGATAGGCTCTAATGCCTCCTTCCTTCTCCTATTGTGTCATATTTGTACATCCTTCAATCCTATCCCAAGTTGTTCTTAAGGGGGGATGTTAGGATATTCTGACACATAGGAAATAGTTAAGTATAACTTGGTCTAGTGTAGAGTTATGTAAAGTGTGTTTCTTTACTATGTACTTTTGTAACTTACAATCCGACGATCACGATATGTTCTAGACATGAAGTGATTCGATGGTTCATTCTCTCATCGGTATTACCGACACTTGATTTGTGGCATAACACTCGATTGGTCCATGACCTCTATTTAAAGAGCATGGAGGGTCATTTGTAAGGTGACCGTTCATGAGAGAAGCTTATGTAAATTTTCCTTTTTTTTATTAATAAATTGCATGAAGTGGCCGCATTGGCTCACGCCATGGACAATTTCCCTCTTTGAGGGTTTTAACCATGTCAAGAATACTGGTGTATTGATCCATGATCTGTTTGTGAACGATGTCCTTTGGTGTTCTATCTGAGGAACTTACCTTATAAATTCCTATAGAGATTATATTTCTGGAGATCGAGAAGTGTTAATTATACAATGTTTGTCAAATATGGTCAGAGGCATTTATGTTTTAAATGGAGTTCAAGTGATAACTGGAAGATGAGGTGGTGAAGAAAGAGCAATGTTTGTGAGATTTTTTTAGTGAATGTGAGTGCTAATGAAGACCAGCCAGACAGAGGTGACGATATGTAATTTATGATTCTTATAATAATCTTTATAATGATGCAATGTAAGCATTAAAGGGGACTTGGAAATAATGTTTACATTAATAAATAGGCAAGATATTTTTTTGAGATATTTTCTCAACAAACAATTCCTTGTTTGAAATTTGTTGGATCTCATGAACGCTATTTCGATGGCTTGTATTTTGATTTTGTGTAAATAATATACAAATTGTTTTGAGTGAATTTGTGCACCTCCAAAAAAACATTACAATAATATACTCTATCACCAACTAATTTATATTTTTCAAATCAATTTATTTAAAATTAAAAAACATAATTTAACTAAAAACTTAAGTAAATAATTTCTAATTATAATGATTTAAAAAAAATAATATCATTTTAATAATTCATAATAAGCTCTTTAATCTTTCCATACTTGAAAAAATATTATAACAATACACTTTAAAAAAATATTATAACAACATACTCTATCATTCCTTAATTTATATTTTAAATCAATTTAATTTTATATTAAAAATATAATTTTAATAAAAAAAATTATAATTTAACTTAAAAATTTATATAAATAAATTATAATTATAATTATTAAATAAGAATAAAAAAATTATTCCATACCATTCATAATGATACGGTTAAACCAAGAAGTCATGAGCGCTCACAATGAGAAGTCATTCATGGGATAAGAACGCTCATGATGAACTTACATCTATATCCTTCACTTTATTCAATGGAGTTCATGAGCTCATCATGTTGTCCCCGACTTGACTCGCAATTTATCATTAAATGAGTACTACTGAGGACGAATTTTGTGAGGTTTTATTGGATGCCATGTCGTGTGGTTGAGTTTCATTTTCAAAGTGGGTCCGAGAACAAAGAAAATCCATGAGTTGCGAATGGATAGGTAGGTATTAGTGAATTCAAAATTTTTTGTAAGATTTTGGATGCTTTACGGGTTTTTGATGGTGGAAATGGATTTGGGAAATCTGGCAGAATTTTGGGAAATCTGGGTTACAACTATCAAGTTTCAAGATTTTGGGTGCCCAGATGTTTTTTATGGTGTTGAATCCATTTCCACCATAAAAAACAAGTTTCAAACGCTCTTACTATCAGATTTTCAGAGAAAAAATTAATCAGATTTCGGCAATTTTTGCTTTCCGCGCAAATTTGCCACATAGACAATTCCTAAAACTTAACTTTGGAGAAGTAAAATAATAACCATGATCATTTATATTTATTTATTTATCTATTCGATGTGAAGAGTATTTTAAGTATATTATTTTTTCAATTAGGTTTAGAAGAATAATTGGAAGTATAGAGGTGAGTGGCTGAAATTTTTAGTTTTTCTATTGGTATTGAATCGATTTTTATATTTAAAATTTTAAGACAAACTAGAATTGTTTAACTCTTCTTCAAGCTGATACTTGGCTAAGGCTTCTTTGGCAACAAGGAGTTGTGTCTCCAACTCATGCATCCTTTCCAGATTCATGTTTGCAATATGAAGTTGGCTTTCCATTTCCTATAATTGGTTAGAAAGAAATTGTTTCTCTTCCTTCATGGAATTCAACTACTCTCAAAGTTTAGTGCTCTTCCTTTCATCCTCATACATTTCTCTCACCATATTCATCATGATGACTTTTTTTTGCTTCAAGCCTTCATCAAAGAATCTTGTGAAGGAGGATGATTTTGAAAACTCACATGTAGAAGTTGTCATTATCAAAATGAACAAAAGAAATTCAACAAAATTTAGGATCTATTAACAAATTCCTGAATCAAATGACTGCATAGTCAAACTCTTATTCAAACAACCATTTTGCATCAAAACCTATTGTGCTTCAAGGATTGCCTTAAGGTCCTTGGGGTAAGGAGAATGCCTTCAACCCTTCTTCCTTCTTGTCCTCTCCTAGACTTAGCTATCAGTGGCTTTCTCTTCACCTTTGCAAACTCAAACAATAGTCAATTTACAAATAATCAAACAGTGAAATCCTTTGTACTGTTTAAACACCTTTCAAGTCAAACAAGAAAATAGATTGCTCTGTCAATCAATCAACCTGGGCTCTGATACCACTTGATCTGAAATGAAGGTTTGAACAATTTGTCATGCTTACAACAACCTCCCACTCCAAATCTTAAACAAACATGATCTAGCTTATGTTGACAATTGCGGAATTATGTACTTGAAACAGGTGTATGTGTTTGTTTGTTTTCATCTGTTTAAGTGCTTTAACTTGATTTGTTTGTTATGATATTAAACACATATATTAGACATATAATGTAGCAAATAAACATCACACATAACAACAAATTTAATAAGGATTTCACCCCGATATCGTGGGCTACGTTTCCGTGAGCTCTTGTCAACTTGACTTAGCTCTTTGGGATTATGACTTGAATTCTTTTACAAGTTCCACACTCAACTCCAGAGGTTACTGAATTGAACCAATGGGCTTAGAAAACCATCTACATCCCTATCATGGTTGTCATCATTGTGCAAGTAGATCTAGGCTCCCTTGGACTTGATTCCTTTAGCAGGTACACTGAGCTTCCCTGAGTTTCTTGATGGCACAAACGCCTTCAGAATGCTTCAAATGTCTCCGAAACATCTACTACTATCTCTAGCACATATCTGACATCAACAAATGACTGTTCATTTGCTCAAAACGAGCACTGCATCTCCAATCTAGGCCTTCCTCCACGGTTGGCTCTGGGCTGCCTGAAACTTCCCTTCAGCATATCAGGCCTTAGAAGTCTCCAAATAATTCTTAAAACATATTCATTGGATTCAGAAGGTTCATTACAATTAGGAACAACTGTTTGTTTGCTGAGAATGGATACTGGTAGCTCCTACAACAGCGTCCAACCCCTGGTGGCCCTAAGCTCCAAAATCTCCCTGGATGAAAATCTTCTTGAAGATGGCTTCTTTAGCTTCTGTGGACTATTCCAATGGCTTCATAAGGCTCAAATTAGCCTAGGTAGACTCTTGTTTTACTCAGGTCGAAAATCACTTATGGAGTGCATTCCATCAGTAACTCCTAGTGAACCTCCACTAAATTTGGCAAACTGGAGTTAACTGTGACTAAATTCAGCAAAATCCGTCTTTTTGTCTACTCTGCAAGCTTAACCGTCAGGCTAACTAACTATTGGTGTAATCGTTGCACATGTGATCGAGATTCCTGACGACAGTTAGGGGATTTACGGTTTACAATTAACGCTGGCAGGTTGTTTGGAAACCGGTGCATGTGCATAGGCTTTTGTGGGACCCCTGGCGGTCTATTCCCAAACCACAAATAGTTAAAAAATAAATATAAACTGTGACCATATATTGTTAAGAAACAATCAGTGGTGGAGTTGGTAACGTGCTTGGTTAACCCACCGGAGGTCACAAGTTTGATCCCGCCTGATCCAACATAATTTTGCCACACCAATCCAAGGACACGTGGTGGCCTCTAGGCTTGCCACATGTTGGTTCCTGAATGGTCCACCCAAAAGAAATATTCCAAAGAATATTGAATATTCTAGAGAATATTCCAAGGAATATTCCTCAAAATATTCCTTTTTAATATTTCCAAAAATCAAATTATTCTTGAAAATTGCTTTTTACTAAACTTTTTCAAAATGCAATAACTCCTCCATACAGTGTCAGTTTTTTGAACCATTTGTGGTGCCAGAATCAGGAAGAAGAGATATATTCGGTCGTTTAGGTTTGACATTCTTTTGAATGCTTTGAAATTTGAGCTATGATTGAAGTCTTGGATCAATATCTAATCAATAGATCTACAATTTTCTCATTTGAAGGGACATGTTCCAATTTTACTTTATGATCCAATACTTTCTCTCGTAGAAAATGATATTTAATTAGGATGTGCTTGGTCTTAGAATGCATAACTGTATCTTTAGATATGTTGATGCCATTGGTGTTTTCACAAAAAATAGACACGGGTTGTGAATAGGTAACTTGAATACCCTACAGAGTTTGAACCATCCAAAGTAATTGTGTACGACATGTTGTAGCTATGATGCATTCATATTTAACAATAGATAAGTAAATATAGCTCTACTTTTTGCTAAACAAAGGAACTAAACATTTCCCTAAAAATAAGGCTCCACTGCTAGTACCCTTTTTTTTTTTTTTTTTTTTTTTTGTTTTTTGTTTTTAAAATTTTAAAATTTTTATTTTTTATCGTCAATGCTTCCAACCCAATTTGCATCAATATATGCTTGAAGTGCAAAATTTGTATTCTTTGGATACCATAGTCCAAATTCTAGAGTTCCCTATAGATACTTGAATATTATTTTGACTTCTTTGAGATTAATCTCCTTAGGATTTGTTTGAAAGTGTCTGACTATGCCAATTGCATGCATACTATCTGGTCTAGTTCCTGTAAGATAGAATAAATTTCCAATCATAGATCAATATTCAAATTGATTAATTGTTGGGGTCATCGTCTTTGATGAGATTACACCTTGTTATCATGGGTGTACTTAGATGTTTACATTCTTCCTTCCAAAATTTCCTTAAGGTATCCTTGAGATATCTTGTTTGAGAAGGAAAGATGTTATCCTTAGTTTTATGTACCTATAATCCAAGGAAGAATGATAGCTCACCAAGTAGGGACATTTAAAATGCCTATTTCATGGTTGTCATAAACCCTTCACACATTTAGTCTATATTGCTACCAAATATGATATCATCAAAATAAGCAACTACCACCAAGACTTTATCCTTGTCTACCTTTATATATAATTTTCTATCTATTGATCCTTTCTTGAAGCCATACTACTGAAGATATTTGTCAAGATGGTAGTACCAAGCTCGAGGGGCTTTCTTTAACTCATATAAATCCTTCTTGGGTTTTCATATGAGATACTTGTCATTACCAAGAATAAATCCTTCAGGTTGCTCAAAGTAAACCCAATCTTCTAGATCCCCATTGAAAAATGTAGACTTAACAACCATTTGATATACCTTAAATTTGTGGAAGCTAGAAAATGCTAAGAACATTCTGATGGCTTTGAGGTCGGCCATGGGTGCAAATGTTTCTTCAAAATATATTAATTTCTTTTATGCATACCTTTTGTAGATACGATGTGCCTCATTCTTAACTACTTCTCCATCTTCATTTAGTTTGTTCTTAAATCCCCATTTGGTACCTATTACATTTTTATTTTTTGGCCTTGGAACCAGATCCCAAGTATGGTTTTTCTCCATTTGGTTAAGTTGTTCATAATAGTTTTAATCCAACATTCATCTTGACTTGCTTGATGCACATTTTGAGGTTCAATTGTATATAAAAAAGCTAAATGGCTAAATGAATCAATGAACTTCCTTCTAGTTTTCACTCTAGCCTCTTTATCACCTAGTATTTTACTTTTGGGATGATTTTTCTACACATACCTAGATGGAGTCTTTTCTAGATCATTTCCTTCTTTGTCGTCATCTATTCTTATGTTTCAAATATTTTTCCCATACAATTTCTTTGATTTCATTGCTTGGAGGTTCATCATGAGATTGTATTTTCCTTTTGCGGCATACAGATCATTCATCTATTATAACATCTATACATTCAACAACTTTATGAAGTGTTTTATTGTAACATGTGTAGTCGTTGCTTCTAGAGGAGTATTCGAGAAGAATTCCTTCATCTACCCTTGGTTCAAATTTGCAATCTTATCATAATTTATTTTGATATAGCATATACTTCCAAAGATATTAAAATACTTCACAGATGTAGGTCTACCATACCAAACATCATATGTCATTTTGTCATTGTTAATCCTCACACGAGCTTTGTTGAGTATGTTGACTATTGTTTAATTGCTTCTCCCCAAGATGTTTGAGGCACTCTAGATTCATCAAGCATCACATGAGAAATTTTCTAAACAATTATATTCATTCTTTTAGTAACTTTTTTTTGCTGAGAACTTTTGGCTATAGAGAATTGTCTTTTGATGCCATTTTGATCACAAACAACAAAGAATCCATTTGATACAAATTCACCCCCTCTATCAAACCTGAGACATTTTATTTTTAGATCCATTTGATTTTAAACTAAAGCCTTGAATAACTTAAAACCTCAAACGCCCCATCCTTAAATTTTAGCAAGCTAGAGGTCCACAGTTCGTTTGGCCCCTGAAAAAACCCTAGGTTTTGTGGGCCTGCTCTATGGTGCGCGAAGGTTCAGATTATAGAATTTGGTGGCTTGGATCTTTCAACGATGACTGTGGAACCTACTTGTTCAGGTTTTGTTCCTTTGCAATTTTTGTCTCTCTCTAAGGTAAGCGTTTCTACGTTTTTGGTTCCTCGGGTTTTCACTTTTAGCCGGGCGGCCCATCATGGCTAGTCTATCTCAGGACTCCCAATTATCATAAGAGGTTTTGGAATTCACTTCCCTGGTGGCCAATGGCCCCAAATTTTAGAAAACCTCTTCCTCCAAGTTTTGTAAAAAACGGGATGACATCCCCAAAGTCACGATTTCAGCTCCTCAAGTAAGGTCAATGACCCTCTAGTTGGAAAATTGGGCTCTAATTGACCAATTAGTAACATGTGGCGCTCTGCAATATCAGTCAAAACGTGGATCGAGAATAACTGGAAACTGAAAATGAAGGGTGTAGTGCTTTCTTCCTTCATCAAAAAGGGTTTCTTAACCTTCTTCTTTGAGCACAAAGAAGATAGGGACCTTATTTTTAGAAGGAGGCCATATTTCATGGGGCCTCAGGAGTTGTATTTGGACTGATGGAATCCCAATTTTAACCATGACTGTGATATCCCCATGGAAGTTCTGATTTAGGTTAAACTTCCCTATCTTCCTTTACAATACTAGAACGATGCTACCTTTAGGCCCATTGGGAAATCTCTTGGAAAATATATTGATTGTGTTGAACCCATGGAAGGACTATTGATTTGTGCTAGAATATGTGTTGAAGTAGATCTAGAAAAAGGGCTTCCAACTGCTATACAATTATGTACGAATGACTGGACAAACACACAGGAAGTATATTATGACCAATTTCCATTCAAGTGTCGTTCCTGCCATGAATATGGCCACTTCACCAGGAAATGTTCCAAAACCATAGCCAGCCAAGAGAATTAGGGAGATCAAGGGGAGAAATAGCAAAAAATCAGAAGACAAAGAAGCCCCAATAAACAAAAATCTCCTCATTAGGGAAAGAATGTCTAGTAGCCCAAAGAAGCTGCTAACCCTAGCAAGTCCAACAAAAATAAAGAAGGCACAAGTCATTCTAGTGGCGACTCAGGAAATAAGAATAAATATGAAGCTCAGTATATATAAATGAGGAAGAAGGAACATCCCATAAATAGGAAAAGCCAGATTCTCTGAATAATCCTCCTCCTAATCCAGAAAAAGCCATGAAAGAGGAGAAGCAAAACTCTAACTCTTATCAGAATGCTTTCACAGACTAATCAAAGGACAAATAATAGAATTACCTTTCACCATAGGAAGTCACTATCCCATCTATAATAACTAGCTCACCAGACGAAAAATCGGAAGTTGAGAAAGCAAAAGACATGGAAAGGAGAACTCAACATACAAGAAGGGAAACGAGAAGGAAAATGTGTGCAACTCCATCATGTTAGGCTCTTTTGGGCTCTCATATTATATCAACAATGATCCAAATTTATGAAGGAACACATTGAAATACATATATAAACAAAAACATAGAGCTACAATGAAAAAAAATCTACATATCATTAATAACAAAGTATTAAAAATTGTTTACATGCAAAATGCAAATAAACTAGCTCGGGCGATGGTAACTTATCTTTGAGAAGAGATGTGGCAGCTACATGCCTTCTGAACTGTGTTACAATGAGGGTTGAAGGCATTTCTATTATTGAGAAATAAGCGAAAACCCTAAACATCCAAAACCTAACCCTAGGAGATGAAGCACCAAAATTATGTAAGCCTCGTTGGGGTTAGTTGGTACATCAACTTCACAGGGTCGTAATTTTGGCATACAATATTTGTTTGAATAATACGATACCTTGTTATAAATTTCTATTTGAGGACTAAAAGTTTCAACTAAAAACCCCTATTATATGTTTTATGTTTTCCCATTTTTCAAAAAAGTGTCATTTTGGGCCCCAAAATGGCTCCAGAAATTCAAGACCCGAAAAACTACCAAAAATATCGAATTATGCTACAATTAAGGAAATAGAAAGAAAAAGTGTTGGGGGTCCAAGCGGAATATGTGGGTGGCCAGCAATATCCACCTAAATTAGTCCTCCCCCCTTAGGAAGAAATGGTCCCCATTGCGTTGCGTGCCTCCATGAGATGGGGAAACTTTTACTGAACTTGGTCCTTGGTGAGCCACTTGCCCTAGTGTAGGTGTTGGATAGATTTGACAACTTGATATAGTTGGATCCTATGTTTGCGAGTGTTCTTGATTTGTGTGTCCATGTGTTATAGACATTTTTGGACACTTCAGCCCCAATCATAAATGTCCATAAACTGAGGGCTCCTAAGTCCCTAAAAGTGTTGCTTCATTGCCTAAAGGAACAAGGTCAACTGATTACATCATTTCCCAGAAGTTCTCCACTGAAAACTGCTCATAAATGGTCAAAACCTGGACCATACTGAAAGCCAATGTAGAGGGTGTGAATGCCCATAATCACCTTCCCATGTATAGGGTAAACGATGCATACTGATTTCCTCCTCTGTAGGGTGCGATGGTCGGGAATGGACAAATGGCAGGGACAAAAATGCGAGGTGGAAGATCATGGAATCTTCCAGAAGCTTCCCCTCTGACACTTGCCTCTCCATTTTCGACCAGGGATGAGTAAGAGATCATCATTCTCCAAGTGGAAGAAGGAACTATCAAAGAGAAGACACTAATCAAGATCCCAGAAGATGACTCACCTCCCTATAATCATCTATATATGGATCCCTCATCACAGAGATCTAGGGGCTGGAATCTTGCATCTTATAGATAAGTGCTATTGGTTTTTTGGTGTACATTCATAGTGTTGGGTGATCTAAGCTTTGCTTGAGGTGAAGAAGGGCTTTCTAGCTGGAGGGTGATGTTGGGTCAGAACATATGGTTGTAATCTTCTTGCTACTTTTCATCTTAATAAAGCTATTCAAGTTTTCCTCCATATTCTTGTGTACTTGTTTATATATGCATTTGTATGGTTAACACACATCTGATCCTGTGTTATTTATGAATATAGATCTTTGTTTCTTTGATAGTAGTATGTTGCTATGATTCCACAGGTGCTCATTGAAGCTGGTTAGACGAAGAAGAAGTGGCGAAGCTCTATCAAGAAGGAGAGGAAATCAAGTGCAAGACTAAGGTTGGTCTTCTTGGTTCTCCTCTTGTCTATTTTCATAAAGGAAAACTAAAGTAGACTTTACTTGTTTGTTTCTAAGATAGCTACCAGTCTTAGTGGGAATAGCAACATCCGAGTGGACACTATTCCTGGTAACACCCTGACCCTTGCATTTTATGCACCAAACCTCTTCGCATGCCTCGAGTCGAGCAGTTCTATCCTGCTTCAGACTTTGCATTTCGAGACAAAGGTTTTGCAACTATGCATGAATCTGTTGAACTGCTAGATTTTAATCTTGCACCAGTGTTTCATGCAGTCCCATTGCAATCTCCAAGGCTTCTACATGAGTCTTAATCTTCTTTGTGATAGTGCAACCCTTAGGTGAGACAGGAGCGAGGTCATGAACTACTCGCAGTGCTGCCCATCCATCAAATTCATATTGGCTTCGTAGATTTTACACTTTAATCTCTAATCTAACTTGCAAGGGGTCTCACCTGGTTTCATCGTGATTTCCTTGAATCCCACAATCGACTGCGCTTCAGACTTAGGCCTACTAAATTCTTTATTCAACATGGTCTGGATCTCTGCCAGTAGTTGCTTGGTTTTCATTAGAGTACTTGATGTACCAGGTTAGCGCGCGATCATGAAAAGCACTAACCAACATTGCCTTCTTCATGTGATCATCTGCAACACCCTTAGCTTCCCATACAGCCTTTATGATGAACCAAAGTTGGTACAGGTCCTCATTCCCTATGCCCTTGAATACAGGTAGTTTTACAGAGTTCTCCATATTGAACAGTGGACTTGGCGATGGTGTGGGTGATGGGGTGAGTGGTGCAGGCAAGGATGGAGGTGGTGTGGATGGATGTGATGAGGGAAGAGGTGGTGTAGGTATTTGTAGGAACCCTCATCTTATCAACTAACTAGCACTCAGGGGAGAAATCTATGATGTTTCTTCATCATCACTTAAAGGAGGTCCAATCAGTGAGCTATACTCAGGACCTTTTCTTCCTCCATCCCTGAAATTTTTTCTGCTTTGCGTAGCTCCAAACATCAAGGTAACTGCATAAAATATTGTTCACACAAGAACATCTTAATCCAAGTATTCAATGATTTTAAATACTTACCTCGTGGTTCTTTGAAGAAGCGGCGCTCTGCTTCGCTGACAGAGGTATCAACTGCGAACTCGATCACAAATCCTCCTATTATGAGATCAAGCCAATGGTCGAGAGTGCGCATGATCTTATCTTCAGAATTTTTTAACCTCCTTACTAGCTCTGATGTCCAAACAATAGGCTTGTCAAGCCTCCACCTTCCTTGACCTTCTACCAACTTCGCAATCCACTCGTATAACTCAACTAGGAAGGAACATAAGAAGATTTTGTGTATTTCTATGTACAGGTATTTGTCTAACGACTGTTCTTTCATCAATTGTGGGTTCTTGTTTTCTTACACCACAAATTCGTGGATCTTTCAATCCAACTAGGTTTCAATTTCTTTCTTAGTTGGATTCCAATGATACGGCATCACACATCTCTCATGCAGATTCTGGTCCCGGCAACAAAACCATTTTTTGGCTTGATGGACCCTGAACCAGGTTTAGTATTATTTAGCCAAGAAAATCCCTACACTATTGCCCCTTTTGACATCAACCCGCGAAGCACGAATCGAAGTCTCACGCAAAGCATTATGGGGGGATGCAAGAACCAAGTTTTCGCACCTTGCGATGGTCGTGATGTCGGTCTATACTTCTTGATCCTGCCTTCGTGCATATCGATAAGCCTTTAGGGATTATCAATGTCCCTTCTATTTCGTCCTTCACTCGATTCATGAAGGTACTCAACTAATCTTCGCGCAGCCCTAACTAGAAGTCCAGGCACTTATGTGCCTTTGTGGCGATGTTACTATATAAGTTCCCAAATTATCTTAAATTTTTACCTACTCTACCATGCATTTACAATCATCTTCCCGTAAACCTATAATCTTCCTTGCATTCAATTAATAGATATAATCAAATACATTCACGCATAAAATAAGCATTATAATGTAAACCCAGATCGTAACATAATATAATCAGAAGCATTAAACAAAAAATACACAGTGATTGCAGAATAATTCTCTTTATTGATATCTCAAGTTCAGTATAAGGTCTATCCACCCTGTGCACACAACTGCGGGGGTCCACGCACTTAGTTGTGGACTTCCACCCTAGGCCTCTACGCACTCAGCTGCAGAGCCTCTACCTATGCTAAGACTTGAGAACACTTGGAAATTCTTACCCAAAATCCTTCTTACTATTACTTTCTTTTCCTTAGACTCTTCTACGACTCCATTTTTATACATTCCCATGGTCTCTGGACCATGGGTAGATCTTCATAGCCAATATAATACTTCACAAAACAAGGGTGGACAACCCTTTGACCTATTCATGCTTCGCGACCACAAAATGCGGAGAAATTACATCTTTATTACAAAATTTGGGCCTTCTACCCCAAAACTGGCTCTTGGGGGAACCTGTTCCCAACAACTTGCAACATATGTCAAAGGGTGGGAAGACCATCTTGATGAGTTGAAATTGCTTTAAACCCATAGCTCACTCTGTAGTCATTTGATAAGTTGGTTATTGATTTTATTGGACTGATTTATCCCCCGGACAGGAGCTCCGATGCATTATATATTATTACCACTATGGATTATCTAACAAGGTGGGTTGGGGTTGTGCCGATGAAAGACCGCAATGTAGATACCAACATGAGATTCTTATTTGACCAAGTGGTGATTAGTTTTGGGTGTCCCAGAATTTTGATGAGCGATTAAGGGACACATTTCTTGAATCAAACCATAGCAACACTAATGGAATAATTTGAGATTTACCATCAAAATAGAACCCATATCATCCCCAAGCTAATGGAATGATGGAGGATTTAAATAATATTTTAAATATGACACTCAAAAAGGTATGTAATGTACAAAATGATGATGGGGACCCGAGAATCCCTACAGTATTGTGGACTTATTGCACCACATGCAAAAGGTTAACTGGGGAAACTCGAACCCCATAGAGTGGGGTTATCTTCACCCCTCAAACCCCCTGTGACCCCCACACTACGCAATCGACGCAACAAAGGGGGGGCTCTACCCCCCTCCAACCCCCCGGTTAACTACGTGGGTTAGTCGTGGAAAGAATATAACACAACCCAACATTCTCCCACTTGTTGTTTTCTTTCCATAGGGTGCCACAAGATAGCTTAATAATTTATCCATCCCTGCAACACCCATTGTTTCTCTACACAAAGAGAACTTCTCAGAGCTCACATATTTTTTCAATGCATCTGCAGTATTCTTCAAAGTGTCCACCTTTACCAACAACACCTTTTTGTCTTCTATCATATCCCTCATAAAGTGATATTGAACATCAATGTGCTTTGTCTTTGAATGATATGCAGGGTTCTTTGCTAAGAAAATTGCGCTTTAGTTGTCACAATCTATCCTTATAGCTACCTGTAGTAACCCATATTTGAACATAATCTCAGAAACCAAACTGCTTCCTTGCTTGCATGAGTGGTTGCCATGTATTCTGCCTCTATAGTTGATAGTGCCACTGCAGATTGTTTCTTACTCATCCAACTGATTACACCTCCAAATAGGTTAAACACATACTCACTTGTAGATCTTCTCTTATCTAGATCTCCAGCCCAGTCTGTATCAACAAAGCCACGAATATCCAAAACTCTATCCAATCCTGGTCTTCCTTGGTAGCACAAACCATAATCATTAGTGCCATGCAAATACCTGAAAACCCGCTTCACTGCTGTCCAATGCTCCTTCCCTAGTTTTGACATAAACCTTCTCAATACTCCCACTGCAGGTGCAATGTCTAGTCTAATACATACCATCGCATACATCAAGCTACCAACTGCACTTGTATATGGAACACAGGACATATCTCCTTCCTCTTCTTGTGTCTTGGGACACTATTCAACATATAACTTCTAAAGGAATAGGAACCTTCATCGATTTACTATCCTGCATATTAAACCTCTACAATATTGCCTCGACATACTTCCTCTGGTTCAACCAGAGCTTCCTCTTTGTCTGATCTCTTTTAATTTCTATGCCCAACATATATTTTGCAGCACCAAGATCTTTCATGTCAAATTTGGAGGACAAATGGGTCTTCAAATCCTGGATAATTTCTTTGTCATTTCCAACCAGCAACATATCATCCACCTACAAGACCAGATAAATAACACGGTCACCAATTAATTTAAAATACACACAGTGATCTGCTTTGCTTCTGGTGAAGCCAAGTCCCCGTATAAATGTATCAAATTTCTGATACCACATCCTTGGTGACTGTTTTAACCCATACAAAGACTTCTTTTAACTTGCATACCAGTTCTTTCTTACCCTTCACCACAAAGCCTTCAGGTTGCTTCATGTAGATTTCCTCTTCCAAATCCTCGTGAAGAAATGATGTCTTCACATCCATCTGTTCTATCTCAAAATCAAAAGCAGCAGCAACAGATAAAAGTAATCTAATAGAAGTTACCTTGGCAACAGGAGAAAAAATATCACCAAAATCAATTCCCGGCACCTGGGAATAACCTTTTGCTACCAACCGAGCTTTGTATTCCTCCACCTTCCCTTCTGCATTTGTCTTCTTCTTGAACACCCATTTGCTGCCAATGGGTTTCCTTCCAGCTGGCAACTCCACCAGATCCCAAGCCTCATGTTTGTGAAAAGATGCCATTTCATCAACCATGGCCTCTTTCCAGAGTTTTCCATCCTCTGAATCCACTGCTTCCTTCACAGTTCTGATCATCATCAGTAACAGACAAAGAAAAATTTGAACAGAAAGTAGATGGACTATACCTTTTTGGCTGCCTTCTTTCTCGAACTGATCTTCTCACAGCCAAAGTTTGTGGCTCTTCATCTTCTGATCCCTCCTCTGCTACAGAGTCTGATTCTTCCTCCTTTAGTTCAAACTCTATCTTCACAGGTTCCTTTGGTTGGACTTCATGTTTAATAACATCTTTCACCTCTCTGAACACCACATCACGGCTGTACACAACCTTCCGTGTGACTGGGTTCCAAAGTTTATAACCCTTTAAACCATCCTTATACCCAATAAAGAAGCACTTTTCAGATTTACTATCCAACTTGGTTCGGTTCTCCTTTGGAAAATGTACATATGCATCACATCCAAATACCCTCAGATGTGAAAGAGAGGGTTTCTTACCAGTCCATACTTCTTGTGGAGTCTTATCCTCCAACGCTGATGAAGGTGACCTGTTGACCAAGTAACATGCAGTATCCACCGCCTCTGCCCAGAATTCCTGTCCTAACCCGGCACCACTGAGCATGCTTCTTGCCCTTTCCATCAACGTCTTGTTCATTCTTTCTGCGACTCCACTTTGCTGAGGTGTATATGGAGTAGTCTTCTGCCGGTGCTATACCACACTTCTTACATAATTATTCAAATTCCTTGCTGCAGAATTCTCCACCATTATCTGTCCTCAACACCTTTATCTTCTTCTCTGTCTGATTTTCCACCAGAGCCTAAATTCTTTAAACCTGTCAAAGACTTCAGATTTCTTCTTAAGGAAATATATCCATGTATTCCTTGAGAAGTCATCTATAAATGATACATAGTACACAGACTTACCCAGTGATGGAACTTTCACAGGTCCAACACA
>APFE031528408.1:0-17136 GCA_000404065.3 Pinus taeda | reverse complement strand
ATTTATTGAAGAACAAATTTGATGCTTTCCTAACATTCAAGAATTTTCATAAATGGATTGAAAATGATGCACAATCTCATATTGGGTCTATTCGCATTCATAATGGAAAAGAATATACATCAAATGGATTTGAACACTATCTTCGCCAACATGGGATTAAACATCAAACAACTGTGCTTTATAATCCCCAACAGAATGGTGTAGCTGAAAGAATGAATAGAACAATCTTGAATATGGTACGATCCATGCTTTTTTTTCAAAAATGTAAAGATAATGTTTTGGGCTGATGCTGTTCTATGTGCTGCATATATAAAGAATAGATGTCCATCTAGTGCTATAAGAAACAAGACTCCTTATGAATTATGGTATGGACATTTTCCTTCGGTCAAACATCTCAGGATTTTTGGTTCCACCTGTTATGCTTTGATACCAAAGGTACATAGAAACAAACTTGGTGCTAGAAGTCGTAAGTTTATTTTCTTGGGGTATTCAAATACCTCCAAAGCATACCGCCTCTATGATGAAGAAAATAAAAAGTTTGTTATATCTAGAGATGTAATTTTTCTTGAATCATCCAAATCTGACAATGTTGTTGAGCGGCAACTTGATTGCTTGGATAGATTCGCAAAATGAAATCATTTCAAGAATTTGAAAATCAGATTCCACATATTGAAGGGGGGATTCCTATATAGATCACATGTGAATATTCTATGAAATTATTCTCCCCGTCTGAACTCCAACAACGGATGATGCTTTAAGTGTTGTAATTGATAGAATTGGGAGACTCAATCATGATTCACTCCCAACTTAATCAACAGAGCAGCCTGGACCATCTCAAAAAGGTCCCCCAAAGTGGCTGACAAGGACACTTGAAAGTGTTCATCCTGATGAAATTGGAAAAACAAGAACCAAAAATTCAAACCGACAAAATGGAGGTGATGTAGATGACTCTAATTCACCTGTTGATATGGATGTTTCTTATGATTGTGAATTGAACTTGTCTACAGATTTGAACCAACTTCCTTTAAACAAGCTGGTTCTCATGATGAATGGAAAGAAGCAATGCAAAAGGAGTATGATGCCCTCATAAAGAACGACATTGTTAGCTGGTTGATCCTCCATTTGGAACCAAACCAATTGGTTGCAAGTGGGTCTACAAGAACAAGTACAAAGCTGATGGCTCACTTGACAAGCACAAAACTAGGCTTGTGGCAAAAGGTTTTGCATAGAAGGAAGGGGTCGATTATGAGGAAATTTTTGCCCCCACAGCAAAATGGGCCACCATCCGGACACTCTTTGCACTAGCAGCTCAGAACGGTTGGAAAGTCCATCAAATGGATGTAAAAACTGCCTTCTTGAATGGAGATCTAAAAGAAAATGTTTTTATGTCCCAGCCTGAAGGATTTGCTGTGAAAGGACATGAACATAAAGTATGCAAACTTGTGAAGTCCTTGTATGGCCTCAAACAAGCACCACGAGCCTGGTATGAAAAGCTAACTGAGCATCTTCTGAAACTCAACTTCAATCATTTTGATCTTGATGATGCAACTTTATTTGTCAAGAAAGTTGGAAAAACAGTTGTATATCTTGTGGTATATGTAGATGATCTTTTAATGACAGGGAACAATGAAAGTTATATTGCATCCATAAAGAAAGAATTAGGAAAAATCTTTGAAATGACTGATTTGGGCTATGTTCATTACTATCTTGGCATTGAAGTAACCCAACATTCAAAATCCATATTTCTTTCTCGAAAGAAATACATTGGAGATTTGTTAAACAAATTTGGCATGACAGAATGCAATCCTCTTTCTACTCCAATGGAACAAAACTTGAGGCTCAAATCTATTGAAGGAAAAGAATTTGAGGATGCAACAAAGTACAGACAGCTTATAGGAATTCTCATCTATCTCACTACTACTAGACCAGACATTTCATTTGCTGTTGGAATCCTCTCCAGGTTTATGCAAAAGCCTTGTGAGGGACATTGGTCTGCTGCAAAAAGAGTTCTAAGGTACTTGAAGGGAACTCAAGACCTTGGAATCAAGTATACATAGGTAGACGACTTCAGCTTGATTGGATACTCTGATTCAGACTTTGATGGATACAAAGAAACTGGAGTATCTACTCCAGGATATGCTATGAGTCTTGATCAGGAGCTGTCTCTTGGAGATCACGCAAACAATCAGTTCTAGCAGATTCCACAACAGAAGCAGAATACGTGGCAGCAACTGAAGCAATGAAAGAAATTGTGTGGCTCAGAAAAATTCTTGAAGATTTGCAAGTAAAACATGTACAATCAACTCCACTCATGATTGACAACACCTTTGCAATAAAGTTGGCCAAGAACCCAAAGTTCCATGATTGTATAAAGCACATCAATACTAAATATCATTTGATTCGACATCATGTTGAGGCCAAAACAATCCATCTCCGCCATTGTTCCGCAAATGAGAAAATTGCAGACATCTTCACCAAAGCGCTTTGAAGAGAAAAGCTTGAAAGATTCAGAACGATGCTTGGACTCACCAACATCCCTTCAGATTAAGGGGGGGGAATGTTGACACCTAATCCTCAGTGATTGGGGAACTGAATGTGAACAGTCATCGAGAAGATGAACTGAACAATCAAATTCATGTATATATTAGATAGCTGGCTAAATGAATAAATGCATTAGTTTTCTGGAGTTACTCCTGACCTGACAACTATGATATTGATGATGCAATGCTATTTGTTAAGAAAGTTGGAAATACATTGCATATCTTGTAGTGTATGTAGATTATATTCTAATGACATGGAACAATGAGGACTAAATTGCATTCATAAAGAAGGAATTGACGAAAGGATTTGAAATTACAAATTTGGGCTGTGCTCACTACTAGCTTGGTATTGAAGTAGCCCAACATCAAAAGTTTATATTCCTCTCTCAGAAGAAGTACATTGGAGATCTGTTGAACAATTTAGCATGGATGAGTGCAATCCTTTGACTACTCGAATGGAACATAACTTAAAGCTCACATCCACTGAGGGATAAGAATTTGAGGATGCAACCAAGTATAGACAAGTTATAGGAAGTCTCAACTACTTGACTACTACTAGACCAGACATTTCATTTGTTGTTAGAATCCTCTCCAGGTTTATGAAAAACCTTGTGAGGGTCATTGGTATACTACAAAAAATGTTATAAGGTACTTGAAGGGAACTCAAGACTTTGGACTCAAATATATATAGGTGGGTGGCTTCAATGTGATTGCATACTCTGATTCATACTTTGATAGAGATAAAGAAACTGGAGCATCTAATTCAAGTTATGTTATGAGTCTTGGATCAAGCACAGTCTTCAGGAGGTAACACAGACAATCAGTTCCAACATATTCCACAATTGAGGTAGAATATATGGCTATAGCTCAAGAAAGGAAGGAAATTGTGTGGCTCAGGAAACTTCTAAAGGATTTGCAAGTGAAACAAGAGAAGTTAACTCCTCTTTTGGTTGAAAACACTTTTTTAATAAAGTTTGCGAAGAACCCAAAGTTCCATGATTGAACCAAGAACATAATTACAAAATATCATGTGATTTGACATCATGTTGAGGCCAAGACAATCAACTTGTGACATTGTTCCACAAATGAGTAGATTCCAAACATATTCACCAAAGCACTTGGAAGAGAAAAATTTCAAAAATTCAGAATGATGCTTGGACTCACCAACATCTCTTCATATTAAGGGGAAATGTTGACACCTAATGCAAAAGGATAGGGATTATTGTAAAATATTGTAAGATAGTTTCAATTATCATTAGTCATACATTAGTAAGGACCAAGAGACATTGACACTTGAATTTGAAGAGTCCCTCACTCATGTATATTACATTTACCGAGTAATGCAATTGACATAATTAACATTGCGGAGCTGACTCCTGGCCTGACATTGTTCCAAATAAGAATTGATGCAAAGGAATCAAAACATAGTGGAAAATATCATAAAAATGGTATTTAAAATTAAATTCCCATAGAATAGGAGCATAATTTTGGATCGCTAGTTGTTGGTCAGATGGATAATTCTATTTCATGATCATAAAATCGACCAATGCAATAACACCATCTAAGAGATAGGTAGACATACAAAAATAATATTTGAACTCGGGGTGAAATGAGACTGATAGCATCACTATATTTGGGATATTGTGTGACACCATGTCAACCCAATTTAGGATTTTCTCCTCATTCAAAATGCTATGGATTATTGGGATCCATTTAATGTTACAATGTTGAGGATCTTGTTCCCTGTATAATCTACTTTGCATTTTAGTAAGAAATCTAAGAGGCTTCCTAAAAATAACTATTGGATAATCCTTTTTTCCTTTGAGCTTGAAGCCTTTTGCTTCTTTTCTCAACCATCCTCTAATTACTATATCATAATTCTCTTGAAATTTCTTCAAGTGAGTATTTGAAAACTTCTGAAGGAATTCAAATTGAGTGGGATTTGTGGGGGATTGAGATTACATATGGCCAATAACACTTCAGATTTCAAGGATGATATCACAATTTCTTGATGGTCAGATATTGTTTGAGTTTTAGTATTGACGCGAGAGAGAATCCATGAAATCATGTCATAATAGGGAAACATTCTGTCCCTAGTTATTATTTTATGTAACTCTATTGCTTTCATTGCTTCAAATCGTTTGTTCTTTGTTTCAGTAGCTCTTGGGATTTTTAACCATTCTCTTTGCTAAAAGAATTCAAATGTCTCATGTCAGGTCATTGTACCTACTTTTTTAATCTTGTAGGTTGTATCTAACATGAGTAGTGCACCGAAGTTCACTTGTTACAATGGTCCAACATCCATGCTCTTAATATTTTCTTTAATTTTCTCTATTTGTTGCTTTGCCATTACATATTTTCATTTTTTTCCCATTATATAACCTGTAAATAGTAATAGAGGATATATAACTTTTTCTTATTTCAAATTTGAAATTGAATTCAATAATTTTTAAAAGAAATAACTTTATTCTTACACATACTTTTTTGAAATTGGTTTTCTGTTTCCTTAATTCAGTGATTCGTGCAACATGAGTTAACAAATCAACATGCAACCAGAACACTCTAAAATCTTAAATTTGCAGTTGGATATTTTATGTCTTTTGTTATTTTAAGAGTTGTAAACATTAATAAAGCATGTATAAGTTATGACTATTCAAAATTTGGAATTAAATTCAGCAATTTGTAAAAAAGATCACATTATACTTACACATAATTTTTGAAGCTAGTATTTTATCACCTCAATTCAATAATTCTTCAAACAAGAGCTAAGATAAGAAAATTCAGGTAAAATAACTTAAAATCTTAAATTTGTTGCTAGAGAATTTCATTTTTTTGGCATTTTATGGCATGTAGATGCCCATGCATCATACATAAGTTTTGCAAATTTAAAATTTGAAATTGCACTTAGGAATCTCTAGAAAAAATGAGGTTATGATTACATAGAGTTTTCTGGAAGTGGTACTTTCTTTTCTTAATTCAAATTTTCTCTCAACAATATTTTAGAAAAGAGCATGCACGCATAATACCCTAAAAACCCTAAAAACTTAAAACCCTCTCTAGAAAAACGTGAAAAACACAAATGGACAGTGCACAAAGTCCTTGTAAACAGAGAAAATATTTTTGTTTCTAGGAATCAAGAAAGGATAAAAAAATTTATTATTTATTTAAAAAATAATCAATTGAACGTGAAACATGAAATTTCAAAAATATTTGTTAAAAAGTGCATTGCATACAAATCAACAAAAATAGTATTTTATTTGCATGATCGGATGGACTGGAGGTAGGGAGGTTAGCCAGTCATGCATTTTATTATTTCATGATCAATTTTCTATATCTGGATCCTGATTATACTATAGTCAACATTTATCTTTATAGCGTTGTTTATACAATCGGGAGGTTAGACAGTCAAGGGTTTTTTTTATTTTTTGGTGACTCACCTATTGTATTCCTACCCTGACTATAACATATTTGAGTGGTTTTATTAGGTTCGATAGCTTGGAGGTCAGGATATGCTAGGGTCTAGAGGTCGCTCAGATTATTTATAATAAAATTTCTAGTCATCCTCACTTTCTACTTGCATGGTTGAAAGTTTAGGTAGTTTGGAGGTTAATTTTTTTACAAAATGTTTCTCGATTGATTTCAAGTTTTAAGTCTTAAAAAAACCAAATAATTTGTTTGATGATTTTTTTTTTTTTTTTTAATCATGTGATGCATGAAAGAAAAAGGGTTTCTTGTAAACCTGTTAACATGAATGAAAATGATTTCCTGAATTTTTAAATTATATCTTGTGTATCAAAAAAATATAGAACATGTATCATGGAACAAGTGAGTATTGTTTTTTGATTTCGAATCACAAAGAACATTAGCAGTAATACATAGTGTTTTTATTCTTCTTGGGTTCAATTATTTTATAACCATGTGTTAACTATAATTGAGAATGAAAATTAGATGTCATATGCAATTTTACGTTTTTTTTCTTATGTGCTATTTACTTAATATTAGCAATAAATACTCGACTAGTAAATGTCTAAATAATATTTTCGATTCTAGTTACTTGAAACTAGTGATCAAGCCTAGATTTGGTAATTTCTAAATAATTTTTTACATGTGTCACAGTTAAAGTTACTAATGTGGATTATGTTTGGTAACCGCGAAGCAAATTGTTCAAGCAATTGAAAGCATTTTATATACTAGATATATATAGAACTATTCCTCCAACTAAAATACAAGGTTGGTGTGATTTTTCTCAAAATAATTACAAATTATTTTTGTGACAAAATATTTTGAAGAAACTTGTATCATGTGTAGCGATATTGCAACGAAAGTAATGAATAACAACAATATCTAAATATCAGGGACAAATGAGTAACGCAGTTTTTGGATTCTAAGTGTCTGAACAAGGGAAAGTATATCTAAGATCACCATAGATATCACAACTATCATGTTACTCATTGGTTTCCTCTCTGGTGGCACAAATTTATGATTATCTTGCACAATGCATACCTAAAAAATATGCTAGAAAAAATATATGAACATTGATCAGGGACATGAAATCTAATAGGAGTGATAACATTTGTCTTCTATCAGAATCCTAGAAAAGGAGCAGGAAAATGGGATATTTCTCAATGATTTGAAGATATATGTTGCATATTTTGTTAACAAAAATCTATTAGGGTTGCATATAGATACTTTATATGTCCAAGGATCCTTAGATTGACTTAATTCTAATCAATTCTTTTTTTTTAATTCATAACTCATTTATGAAATACCATTTCTATACCTCTAGTTAAATTTGATGAGAAAATAGAAAGAGAGATATGAAAAAAAAGGCAAACATAAAAATTTTGGTATACTAATAACAAGGACAATAGAAGAGTATCCAAAATACATGTTGGTTCTAGGGTTCGAGAACCATGAAATTTCTTGCAAGATTGGCAACAAAGACAACATAAGCATAGATCAAACATAACCATGTATAAATTGGTTAACATGTGACAAAGAGAAATTTTTCCTTTGTACATGAAAGCATGTTTTCTTTTTTTGTTGTTTTATTATAATGAAAATAGTTAAATTTCACTAGATATCAATATTGAGTTGAAGCACATAGGGAGACCTTGTAGAGGCCTACTGCAAAAATCAATATATCATAATTCGTTTTGTGAAAGAAAGACCATAGTATCAACATAAAGAAAAAAATGTTGAAAAAGGAAAATAGAAAAACATGCTATTTATGACTTCCTGGTTTACCTAAAAATCATTTTCACATTATTGTTGGTTTTCTAGTTTTTGGATTCAGTGAGCTAGTCTAACAACTTATGCTGTCCTACAAGAAAAATAACAATATAATACAGAACCCATAAGAAAGGAAGGAAAATGAATTATTTGCAAAGCACATGATAGAACAAATACTAATATTGAAAAGCGCAAACTATAGGGAAAGTTATGCATTGTGAAATTAATTATAATATTAACATTAAAGTATTGAAATATGCAATACATGTAGATTAGATTCAGTTCCATAAATAAGTGCATTATTAATTGTATCATGATTATGTGGATGCATAATACTAATATATTAAGTACATCAAATGGAAGATAAGTGTCCTCAAAGAGTATTTCATAAAAATTTCCAAAAATATTAAATAATAGACAATAAGTGCCTAATAAACACACACACACACACACACACACACATATCTATATCTATATCTATTCATCTATCTATCTATCTATATATATATATATACACACACACACTAATGCATATATACACACACACTAATATACACACACACACACACACTAATGCGTATTGAATAAGATTTAACGTGTGCAATTGATTCAACCATGGTTTTGTCTTGTAACACTATGCAACATTTTACATCTCCTCATTCAAAAATACCCCTTTTGTTATCGCAAAATTTGTAATTCGAACACCATTTCCAATAGTAAACAGTTTTTCAAAACGCTCTATAATATTGTTTCCCATGTTCACTATGATAGTCAGTTAGCTGTT
Organism: Pinus taeda; assembly: GCA_000404065.3. Lineage (NCBI taxonomy): Eukaryota > Viridiplantae > Streptophyta > Pinopsida > Pinales > Pinaceae > Pinus > Pinus taeda. Next base: position 8,580 of record APFE031528408.1, on the reverse strand, counting down.
GCCATCAACCAAATTAGCGTCGAGCAGTTGCACCTTCATAGGAGAGTTAGTACTTTTAGTTTGTCTTGGCCCATGAATAACCAATATATTTCCTTCAAAAGTTTTTGCATATTCTCCTGAGCATATTTCAATGTTGATGAGGATACTGGTTCCATCGTTTTTTCTCTAATTATATCCAAAGTCAAAATGAAACAACATGCTTAAAAAAAAACTGACAATGACTTAATGCAGACATGTCATTTGACTATACAAACATTTAATGAAGAAAAAACCTAACGTTTCTAGATTCTCGTTTTCCACCATTTGTTCTTCTAATATCTATTTTCTAGAGCTAGATGTTTCCATGATATTGTTCAAGATGAGTGGAGCAATCTTTGTTATAAAAAGAAAATGCAAGTCATCAAATAACATACAAGTGTATAAGAAATTTAATATTATGTATACTTACAATGATAAACCATATTATATATATAATATCATATATATATATATATATATATATATATATATATATATATATATATATATATAATATATATATATCTATCATCTATCTTCTATATAATATCGTTTATGGTACTATTAACCATTGTTGGTGCAAATGTAGTAACCATGAATAAGTTACAATAAAGAAAATGTTTTATAGATTTCATTGACAAATACACATATAGTTCACTTTTGGAAATGTGCCATTAAGAATTACCATGGACACCTCTTTTTCGTTTTTTTTTTTTTAATCAAAAGCAGGTGTACAAGAAATAATGAAATATTAAGTACAAGCTAAACCAAGTAATAATATTCAGTATATGGAGCAAAATGTTACAAAGTTAGAATGAAAATGCGTAAATTGCATACCAAGCATCATATAAAAATTTGTAGTTACATAATACAAATAAAACAAATTATTGTTCATGGTTCAAAGACTTATCGAAATTTTATATTTGCCTGTTTTTGTTTTTTTTTTGTTTTGTTGTTTTGCATGTTTATTTTTTCTTGAATATCTGCAAATGAAGTCATATGTCAAATTTGCACATTTGAAAATGTGACAAGTATGGTGACAAGCCAACAACGAACTTGTAGAATACGAACAATGGAGAAATGAATCTAGGTAACAACAAAGATATAGCAAGACAAATTCTATGATAATCTGTCCAATAATCATCAAAGATATGGAAAGAGATAGTACTAGCTAAAATATTTGTCCAAAAGTGATCTAGTATTGAGCTATAGTCAGTTGTTGGTTCTTTTGTATGAAAATTGAAACCATTGTTTTGCATAAATGAAAGTAGCTTTTTTTGTTGATGGCTAGTTTGCAACATGTCCAAATTGAAATCACCAATAAGCAAATTTGGGTAGTTATTACATGTGTGCTTTAAAATTAACTTGATGAAATTAATTATTTCTTCAATGTTTGCATTTGGTGCAATATATACAATTGAAACTGTAATGTTTTTTTTTTTTTTTTAATATGGAATGTTTCAACTGTTGATTCAATTTGGTCATTTGTATAACTGATACGATTCTCAACCACAATATCTTTTCTAGAGTATGTGATAATTCCATGTAAATGGTATAAATGTATGTAGTCATATTTTCTAGATAATAATGGATTCAATGGAGGTGATTTTTCCTTTGTTTCTTGGAAACAAATAATATCAACACTCATTAGGTCATATTTAACAATGATATATTTTAAATGCAAAGACACACTATGAGCATTCAATGAACATATTTTCAAATCGTCAATTGTATTATTTTGATATATGCTATATTCAAGCTCATAGGAGGCATTTTGGCTAAGTCGATTTAGCTCAATGACAACCTTGTCATTGAGAGAAAAGTTACTATGTTCTGATTTGTTGAATAAGTAAAAGGACTTAGTATATTTGACATGATAAAGTGTAGTATAAGCAAGTCCATGTTGCCTCACCTTTTTTGGGTCGAGCCAATTTGTCCATTTTTAATCCTTTTGATCGATGTATAGTTCGTGCACATGCCACTTGAATAGGAAATTGTTCTCTTGTGAAACTAATTATTTTGTTTGATTCATTATTCCTACAAAATTTAGTAGCATGTGTCCACATATACCTTATTCCATCTTTGCACAAATGCACCATTTTTTCCCGTTGAATAGTGCCAACAGTTGCATGAGCAAATTTGATCCAAATTGCACCATTTTCAAATGTCGTTGATGCTCTAAGAATTCCTTCAACACCATTGATCAACACATCCAAAATATTGTAATTTTTGCCAATTAGTTCAACAAACATATTTTATTTCAACAAAATAGAAGATGGCGAGTGCAATTTTATCTTTTTATTATGACTTATATTTGTTCAGTCAATTGTTATATCAAATGCATTTAATATAATTTCTTCTTTGTCAATGAGAGGCAACATTCTTTCATTATGTTCATGTATATTCTTGTTTAAATAAAACAGGTATGGAAAAGTTGGATCATTTGGTGTCACTCTATAACAATGTTTGTTCAAGAATGTAAGATCATCATCAGTATTTGAACATGTCCCGATTCTGTTTAAGATGGATACAAATTGTTTATTGTCTTCTTGCATTACCTGTTTTAGTTCATAAGCTTTCACATTTTATTTCCAAAATTTTAAGGAACACTAGATCCTTTAATATGTGGTGGTTTAAATATCCAACAATCATGCACAAGAAGTGCTTGACATAGGTCACTATAAAATATTATATCAAGGTTACCAAACGGGGAAGCTAGAGTATGCATACTTTCACAGAGTCACTTGTCAATGATATAAATAAATTGAGACCCAATTAATGAAGCCTCATATATCAACAAAAATTTAATGTGTTTGCATTCTTTTCTCAATACATCGAGTGTGTTAGAAGCCAATGGAACCATGTGACATGGTGAAAGTGGAAAATGAAAAGTTGAATGAACTGTAACACCATGTGCAATATATACATCTTTTCCAATAAATGAAAGTATTAGACCTTTTTCCGAAGTGTAACTTTGTAAATATTTGTTATAAAGTTGTACAAGTGCACGCTAAAGTGCTTGCTCAGTGAATGTTTTTCTTGTACCTGCACCTCGAGTGAGAAACAAATATAAATGCTTACCAAGATTATTATTTTTCCATAGAACTATTTGTTTGATTATTGATTGTTGCTCTTGATTTAATTGTCTCATAATTTCATGCTATATCAATGTGTCCAAAAAAAAGGGATGCTTAATCAGTTCAATTTTTTTTTTGTATACTTAGTTTGAGTGCTTTTAAAACATATTTTCTGTTGCAAATCTTGTTGAATTTCATATTATTCATTGGAATAAGCGTTATTCTTAGTTTCTGATGGCAAGTGAAGAATAAATATCTCGTCACTTTGGGATGCAATTGTAGTGGAAGCAGTTTCAATATCACCCCATGGTGTGACTAATCAAGAAAATTATTTTTCTGTGATATTGATAATGTGTTTATGAGAAATGTATGTTTGAACCCATGTTTCTCCATTTTTCTTTATGTGTATTCATACTCCTTATATGGGATGTAAAGCATCATGTTTTCTCTATAATGGTTTTTTGGGTCCATGTGTTCATTGTATCGAATGAATCTTATGACACATGGGAATTTTCTTCTTCTTTATTTTTATTGTGTTTCCGTGGTTGAATAAGAAGAAACATATTATTACAAGAAACAATGCTCAAGGGAAATGAGATGTGCAACATATATATCAACATTTTTCATGCAAATAATATATTAAGAATTATTGAGTTCTTGTTCTAACAAAATAGGTCTTTCTAGAACATATGTTTGTTTTTGAGCTTGAGAAATGTTAATAAAAATTGTTACTCTAGAAGCTAAATACAAAGGAAATGATAGATAAATGTGAACTATTTATTGACTTGACATTGGTTACATATCTAGAAATGTGTTTCCAAGCTTACGAATACTTTTGATTTTGTTTTCTTCATAGGATATGCAATTTTCTCGAATTTGTTTGAATGGAGTTGTCATGGAGTGATCTGTTTTTGTCATATAAGAGCTACAATATGTTGTCGCAACATAGGCATCTAAAAGAGATTGAGCATCTGTATTTTCTTGCCACAATGAAGGGATTTTGTTTGAAAATGCATTTATCCACACATCAAAAGGATTTCTTTTGAGCAGAACAATTAGACGAGTAATACAAAATAATAAGAGCATGATGTATTCTTGTTTTGTAGTTCAAAGATTGACTAAAACCATGGAAAACGTTATGTTTTCTTAATAGGATTTGTCTTGTAGAAGAGATGAAAGTTTATTTTGCATTGTCTGCATATTGTTGTTTTCATTGCACAAAGAATGAAATATACAAGTTTAATTAATTGGTGGGACAGGGAAACCAAATCTACAACTATAATTTTTATGTTTTTTGTAAGTTTTTGTGTGTTGATCATTCTTAAATTGAATCATTGTATTCGACCAAATTGTTGAATCACAAGTCAAATATTGATCAATGAAACCTATGACACCAACATTAGGGGATTGTTTATATATTATCGCATTTTCAATCTAAAGAAATCCATGGTAATGCTCTATTCCTCTACTTTGGAATTCTGTAATAAAAAAATAATCCTGCACTTGATAAAATAATTCATTATTTTTTGTTACCAAGGAATGTAGTGATGAGATTATATGCCTATAATATCGACTATATACGATTGATTGAAATTTGATCAATGTGCCAATCCATTCATCATTGAATTTCTTTGCCTTATTTGTTATGGAGTCAATACTTTGTATTTTAATTCATTTATCAATGGTTCCCATGTAGGTTTTAACCCCGTACATAAATTACCTGCATATGAATTCTAAAAATAGAAAATAAACAATGGCAAGAGCATAACACATAAAACAAATATACACAGATATTTCTCCCTTGGATCACAAAACCAGGACTATCAGATTGATTTTCCATTATGTTCCTTTTAATGTTACAATACATATGTATACATGTCGAAACATCCATAAAGCCCAATCCATTAACACTAGATTAGAACATAAGCCTAGTTCCCTTTACCAAATTTACAAAATACCATGGATCGAAAACCATAGGGCTCAAAACCATGTGCGAAATCCATGTCCAAAAACATAGGTAGGTCTTCCCACCTAATATAGGGTCCAAAGCAAAAATTTCTGGGGTGCTACCCCAAATCTTATAGAGGGGGGCTACTACCCCCCATCTAACCCCCAAACTTAACTACTGGGGCTAGTTATGGAAAGAATATAACACAACCTAAAATTCTCCCACTTGTTGTTTTCTTTTCACAAGGGGCCATAGGAGAGCTTAGTCATTGATCCATACCTGCAATGGCCATTGTTTCTCTACACCAAGATAACTTCTCAGAGATCATGGAATTTTTCAATACATCTACAATATTCTTGAAAGTGTCCACCTTTACCCGAGACACCTTTTTGTCTTCTACCATATACCTCACAAAGTGATATTGAACATTAATTTGCTTTGTCTTTGAATGATAAGCAGGGTTCTTTGCCAAGAAAATTTCACTTTAGCTACCATAGTCTATCCTTATAGCTCATTGTACTAACCCCATACTTCAACACAATATCTACAATGAAAGTGCCTCCTTTCTTGCTTGAGTTACTGCCATGTATTCTGCCTTTGTAGTTGACAGTGCCACTACAGATTTTCTCTTCCTCATCCAACTGACTACACCTCCAAATAGGTTAAACACATACCCACTTGTAGATCTTTTATGGTCCAAATATCCAACCCTGTCTGCATCAAAAAAGCCACTAATGTCCAAAACTCTGTCCAATCCTAGTCTTTCTTGATAGCACAAACCATAATCACTAGTGCCACGCAATACCTGAAAACCCGCGTCACTATTGTCCAATGCTCCTTCCCTAGTTTTGACATAAACCTACTCAATACTCCCACTGCATGTGCAATGTATGGTCTAGTACATAACATCACATACATGAGGCTACCGTCTGCACTAGCATATGGAACACGGGACATGTCCTCTTCCTCTTATTATGTCTTGGGGCACTGTTGAGTAGAGAACTTTAGACCTACAAGAATAGGAACCTTCATTGGTTTATTATCCTTCATATTAAACCTATGCATTATTGTCTCGACATACTTCATCTAGTTTAATGAGAGCTTCCTCTTTGCCTGATCTCATTTAATTTCGATGCTTAAAATATAGTTTGTAGCACTAAGACCTTTCATGTAGAATTTGAGGATAATTTGGTCTTCAAATATTGGATAATTTCTTTGTTATTTCAAACAAGCAACATATCATCCACATACAAGACCAAATAAAGAACACGGTCTCCAATTAATTTAAAATATATGCAATGATCTTCTTTGCTTCTCGTGAAGCCAAGTGCTCATATAAATGTATCAAATTTCTGATACCACATCCTTGGTGACTGTTTTAATCCATACATAGACTTTTTTAACTTGCATACCAATTATTTCTTACCCTTAACAACAAAGGCTTCAGGTTGTTTCATGTAGATCTCTTCTTCCAGATCCTGGTGAAGAAATGATATTCTCATATCCATTTATTCTACCTCAAAATCAAAAGCAACAAAAACAAATTAAAAGTAATCTTATAGAAGCTACCTTGGAAACACGAGAAAAAATATCACCAAAATCAATTCTCGGCACCCAAGAATAACCTTTTGCTACCAACTGAGCTTTGTATTTCTCCACCTTTCCTTCTACATTCATCTTCTTCTAGGACACACATTTGCTTCCAATGGGTTTCCTTCCAGTCGTTAACTACACCAGATCCCAAGCCTCATTTTTGTGTAAAGATTCCATTTCATCAACCATGGCCTCTTTCAAAAGTTTTCCATCCTCTGAATCTACTACTTCCTTCATAGTTCTAGGATCATCATCAGTAATAGATAAGAAAAATTTGAACAGAAAGCAGATGGACTATACCTTTCTAGTTGCCTTCTTTCTGGAACTGATCTTCTTCGAACTGGAATTTATGGCTCTTCATCTTCTGATTCCTCTTCTACTGTAGAGTCTGATTCTTCCTCCTTTAGCTCAAGATGTATCTTCTCAGGTTCCTTTTGTAGGAATTCATGTTTAATAACATCTGCTACCTCTCTAAACACTACATCTCGGCTATACACAACCTTCCTTGTTACTCGGTTCCAAAGCTTATAACCTTTTAAACCATCCTTATACCCAATAAAGATTCACTTTTCAGATTTGCTATCCAACTTTGTTCTTTTATGCTTTGGAACATGTACATATGGATCACATCCAAAGACCCTCAAATGGGAAAGAGAAGGTTTCTTACCAATCCATACCTCTTGTTGAGTCTTATCCTCGAACGTTGATGAAGGTGATGTTTTGACCAGGTAACATGCAGTCTCCAATGCCTCTGCCCATAATTCCTGTCCTAACCCAACACCACTGAGCATGCTTCTTTTCCTTTCCATCAACGTATTGTTCATTCTTTCTACAACTCTATTTTTCTCAAGTGTGTATTGAGTAGTCTTGTGTTGTTATACACCACACTTCTTACATAACTCTTCAAATTCCTTGTTGCAAAACTCTCCACCGTTATTTTCCCTTAGCACGTTATCTTCTTCTCTTTCTAGTTTTCCACCAGAACCTTAAATTATTTAAACTTGTCGAAGACTTTAGATTTATTCTTGAGGTAATATATCCATGTATTCCTTGAGAAGCCATCTATAAATGATACATATTACATATACTTACCGAGTTGGAATTGACACAGGTCCAAACAAATCACTATGCATGAGCTCTAATATATGTTTCACCCTCTTACCACGAGACGGGAAACTCATCCAATTCTACTTCCGATATACACAATTTTCACATAAATTAAAATCCAGATAGTTATTAGACATACCTTCTACCATACCTTTACCACGAAGTATTCAAAGGCCTTTCTTTCCAATATGTCCAAGCCTTTGATGACATAGCATGGTCTTTTCTCTAGAGACCACTAGATTTTCTAATGCACTTTCAAGAATGACAAAACTATTGCACCCATAAATAACATTGCTACCTTGTAGCTTGTACAGAGTTCCAATATGAACTCTCTGCATCAATACCCATGCTCTGCAAACCATTTTGTAGGTATCTTTCTCGAACACTATTTTACACCTGCATCATCTAGCTTGCTTACAAAAACCAGATTTCTGGCTATCATGCGGAAAGAGTTATTTTTGCGGACAAACCTAGCCTCCCTAGGAGTCTAAGACTCTCTAGTGACAAACAAACCAAACAAGAGCAATCCTTCTCTAAACACACGTTATTCTATGAGAGATCAAGTGTTTTCCGATCTTACCTTAGGTCCAATGTTCGTTGTAGCAGTCCAGCCTTGCTGATCCAGATGAGCTCCTCCTTCACTTTAAGACCTGCATACACTAACAAAGCAAACGATTACATAACACCTGAATATTCATCGTAAAACAAAGCATATTCATCACGTAGACCAAGGAGTACATGAAATAATTCATTAACAACAAATCATTGAGAAGAATGGACTTATTTGTATTAAAGAAACAAAAAGGAACCATTACAACCTGAGCCTTGGTGTTGTGC
>APFE031528404.1:52038-70019 GCA_000404065.3 Pinus taeda | reverse complement strand
TTGATGAAACGTGGTCCCTGGAAGGAAAGAGAAGGTAGTAGCCTTCTGTAGGTCAGCACCTACGTACTAGTATCTTAGCTAGTACAAGAGCTAAGGGGGTTGTAGCTCCCTTCCAAGAGAAGTTGGAAAATGAGAGAGGGTTGTAGCTCTCTGCAAGTTGCAACCTGCGTACTGGCAAAGGACTGCACCAATACAAAATCATTGTAAAAATAAGTTTCTGATTGAAAGAAGATAGAGACATATTGCAGCAGGTGGTTTTCACCCACATTAGGTTTCCACCTTATATCTAGTGTTCTTTGGTGTGATTGTCTATGTTTCTTGTTCCTGTTTATTATTATATGGTTCTGACATATAGATTAATGGTTAACATCTAAAGAATAAATTACATTAAAATCTGGAAGGTATATGCAAGTTTCATTAGTCAGATCTGCAAGTGTTTACTGGAAAAGATTTGATAATACTGATTCACCCCCCCTCTCAGTATTATTTCCAACAACCTATTATTTACCCAAACAAGGGGCTAAAACCCCTTTGACTTCTATCTAGCTGCGCGCTCTGCATCCACATTTCCCAAAGACTTTACATTCTTTACAAAACTTTTACTAAATTGTGTTAAACTAACCCCAAAACTGACCCTAGGGACCCTATCCCAACACTTCTAACAAATATTCCCATTGAAGCATGTGCATGCCTACTTAAGGCATCTACTATTTTATTTTCCTTTCCTTTTATGTGTTTATATAAAATTGAAACTCACTAAAGAAAGCGAACCATCTTGCCTATCTAGAATTTAAATCCGATTGGCTGAAAAAGTATTTCAAGCCGATATGATCTGTTACCAGAGTAATTTTTTTTTCTAACAAGTAGTTTCTCCACATATTTAAGGCATGTATTAATGCATGCAACTCTAAATAATAGACATCATAATTCCTTTCGTGTGGTCTGAGTTTCCTAGACTCATAGGCTTCTACAACATTCTCCTGCATTAAAATTCCCCCAAGGCGTTCCAAACAAGCATTATTGTAATCAATAAATTCCTTGTTTGGATCTGAAATTTTTAGTATAGGATCTTCTATCAGTAATTGTTTTAGTTTTTCAAATATTTCCTGACATTTGGATGTCCACTCAAAATTTATTCCCTTTTTTGTAAAGAGGTGATATGATAAGCCAGTTTAGAGAAACCTTCTATAAATCTTCAATAATATCTGGTGATTCCGATAAGGTGTTGATAGCTCACACATATTTAGGTATTGGCCAATTTAATATAGCCCTAACTTTCTCAAGATAAATAGACAGTCCCTCTTTTGAAATGATGTTCTTTGTGCTCTTCTTAATTCTTGGAATACACTAAGATATCATCTATAAACACTAGTACAAATTTATCAAGGTACTCATGAAGTACAATGTTCATTAAACACATAAAAGTTGTTGGTGCATTAGCGAGACTAAAAGGTAGAACTATGAACTGGTTGTGACCATATCTAGTTCTAAAAGTTGTCTTGTTTTCCATAGCTAATGATATTTGGTCCTTAAGTCAATCTTTCAAAATATATTTTATCTCTTCACTTGATCAAACATTTCATCAAAACAGGGCAAAGGGTATTTATTTTTTATGATTAACTTATTTAATTGGTGATAATCAATGTACATTCCAAATGTGCCCTATTTTTTCTTGACAAATGTTAACGCTTATCTAATAGTTCATGTAATTGCTTCTTCAGTTCTATTAATTCTGGTGTACTCATTTGATAAGGAGCTATAGACACTAGGGTGGCACCTGGTACTAGATTGATGGAGAATCTGTCTTTGGGGGGAGTTAAACCTAGGATTTCCTTTGGGAAAACATCTTGGAATTCGTTGATGACAGGCAGAGTCTCTAAATATTCCTTTTTTGTTTATTGTTTATTGTTTTCCACTTTCACCATGTATAACTGACATACTTTCCTTACACACCTTTTCAATTGCAAGGTTGATATTTGTCTAACTGATATTTTCTTTGGTATACCTTTAATCATCTGAATTTTCCCATCTTGACTCATACAACTTACTATTTTCTCTAAATAATTTATAATCACTCCTTTCTTCTCCAACCAATCCATGCCTATTAACACATCGTAGGATCCTAAAGGAAGAATTTTTAAATTTGCTTCTGTGGAATAACCATTTAAGTTTATGAGACACCCTCTTATTTGACTTGTTACCGTTCTTTTGGTACTAGTTACTAACTGTACCAACCATGGATTCTTGAATTTTTAAGATTTTAATTTGCATTTTCCCACAATTTGAGGACTAATGTAACTTAGTATAGCCCCTAGATCAATTAAAATAGAAATAGATTGGTTTAAAATGGTAACTTAAATCCTAATCATGGTAGATTTATGCTCGACCTATCTATGCTCTAGTGCAACACTTATCTTGGGAATATTTCTAGTAACATCATTCACAGTTTCTACTTCATGGACCACTTGAGTATTCTGAATAGATCACCAATTATGTGGGAAATCCCTTAATAAGTGTGGTTTGCCACAACCCTAAGACTTCATCAATTTTCTTTCCTTGACCCCACTTCTCTTTTTGTTGTTCAGTTCCATGGGTTTTGACCCAATGTAAGATTCTGCTGGCTTATTGAAATTTCCCTTGCTGTATTTCTTTCACTGATGTCCCTTTCCAAAATTCTTATGATAAGATGGTTTATGTATTTTTGTACTCATTACAACCTTATTTCTGTCTTTACTTTGCCAATTTTTAAAACTGCCACCTCTATTCTTGAACTCTTGGTAGCACAATGTTACTTTTCTTACTGCCTCATTCATTATCTTCATATTATCGAACTAAATTATTTCTTTGTAAGGGTCTGGTAAACATTTAAATAATCATTGTACATTGGCTTTCTCATCTTTAATATAAGGGACATATCGCAGAAAATTGGTAAACTGTTTCACAAATTCGTCCATTAGTAACTTCCCTAACCTTAACTCATAAAATCCCCTAGCATGATCATCATAGTGTCTTTCATTCAAATATAAAGCTCTAAATTGTTTCTAGAATTCCTTCGATGAAACCATTTTTTCCTCCACAGTATGCACACTTTTGGCCTCTTCCCAGTAGAGAGCAGCTCTACCTTGCAATGCTAAATGGAAAATCTAGGATTTAGATTACTATCATATTCATAGACTTGAAAATACTTCGTCATGTTGAGAAGCCAAGTCTCTGGATCCTCCTCCTTTCCCCATCAAAAGTAGTGGGTTTTATCTTTAAAAATTCCCCTTGCAGTTCCATTCTCCTTTTTCTCTTCTACAGTTTTGAGTAAGTCCTATCAAAACCACCTCCAATTTCAAACTTCACTGATTCCATCTCAACATTGTTTCCTTTTGGCACCTCATGTTCAATTGATTTGTGACTAGAATTTTCCTTCAGCTCCGTAATCATTTTTTCCTTCTCTTCACTAGATTTAAGCAGGAGTTATTGCAGTTTTTTGATAACATCCATAAATTGAGAGGTTTGTGTGGTACTTCCATTCCCTAACTCAATGTATATTTCTTCACTAATTGTAATGGCTGGTGGGTAATTCTCTGCCATTCAGTTCTGGCCTGCTTCAATCACGTACCTTTTAAATAACATAACTAGTTATCATTATTTCATGTTTACACTTTTACCCTTAATTAAATTTATTATGATGGTCCCTTCCAAGCCCAGTGTTCAAATTGAGGCTCTGATACCATTTGTAGTAGTCCTCTACTCAGGTATTTTTTTTTAATAGTATTCTTATATAAACAAGATTTCCATTTCACTTATATTTTTTTCTCAAAACCTACCATTTCTTCCCTTGTTGATTTCTATTTCCCGGCACAATAAATCACTTTCTTAGTTTACAATACCTTATATCCTACTTTGATTAGTTATATATAACAATGGTATTGATAAATTTTGGTCATATTAGTTACTGTGCGATATCCAAAGTATAGGGTTAGGACGAGGTAAGGTCCACAGGTCATGCCATTTTCTTTACTATAATTAGGGAAAGGTCCCATTTTCTAGTGTTAAGACCTATGACCTTGGCATACATAATGATGCATGAACATTAATACAAATTATTTTATTTGTTTGGGTGCTTGATGTTCTTTCCACCTTGGTATTCCAATTGTGATTTATGAGAGAGCAAGTTCTTATTTGTGCTAAGTTTTTTAAAAGAAGATTTCACTATCATGTTATTATTGTATGACCATATTTATATGCGAACCCTCTTTTCATTTTTAGCGCTCAAAAAAATTTATTTCCTGTACGTGGTTAACTACTAGAACGTTTGTATATTTGACGTTGGCCCTTGCACCCAAATGGTTTTATGCCACATATGCCAGGCCCATGTGAATTTCACATGGTGTGCTGTACCCTCCACTCATCTATGGTCATATTTGGTTCATATTCAATCTGATGATATATATGAATCCTCTTCTTTTATTCTAGCGATAAGGTGGGTAATCTGCTACATTGGAGAAGTTTCCATCTCTACCTCTACAATTTTCAGCTCTTGTAACACCATGGTGGTAGGAAAAGGAACACTAACAACCCGTTTCCCTTCACATTGTTGTGGAATCCACCAAGTCATCTGCGCTTCCAGCTTTCATTGATGTAGGTAAATTGTTTCACTATATCTAGTTTCAAATTCTTTATAATTTCTGGTTTTTTCTGCGTTGAGATACTCACTAGGGTTTCTTCCTTCTCTATGCCAGGTAGGGAACCAATTGGATTTCTTCCTCTCGATTACCATTCCGCTAAGATTATCTTGACCCCTTTTCTCGGTTCTATCTCAATAGGTCCCTTACCTGTCGTTTCTATGCTTGGAAGGATTTCTATATTGGTCTATAGAGATTTCTTTTTCTTTTCAGGGACACCAATTATAATTTGTTATCTTCTCGAGTTTTGATATTTCTAACCCTGTTTCACTATGTAGAAAATGGGTGATCCTCCTAGAGCGTGTTTTCCTTATGTTGGTTCGACATGGCATCGGTACTCTGGTTTTTTTATTATTAAGATTATTCATTTAATTTCTTGTATACTTTATGGTATCTTTTGGCATTATAGAGAAGTTATAATTGAATATTTATATTTCCTCTCTATGATGCACTTTCCAGGGAAATGAATGTGTTATCAATAGAAAATTTCCTTTCAACAAGTAATCCATATCGATTTAGAGGTTTTTTAACAAATTTCTACTCCATTATGTTAGTCTATTTGTTCAATAGGGATTGCACTAATTCTGGGTTCCACTATTGCAGGTAACTCCAACACCTGTAAGTATGTTCAGAGGTTTTTCCATTTAAAGTTTAAATAATGGATAGAAATGTTTTCTTCCATTGGCTAATCGCTCTTAATCGTGCCTTGGTCATTTTTTTCGTATAGTATTTTATTCTTGAAGGAGTGGTTCATGCATAAGAGATAATGGGGTTCATTTTCCTATTTGGTGTAATCCTTCCTTGCTAGGGTTCATTACTGGTTTCCCCCCTTATTTTGGTGTTCCTTTTAGGCTAACCAAAGGCTTAGGAACTGGAACCATTTGTTGATATTGAGGTTGGTTTAATTTATGAAATGTGTGTGTCTATTTAAGAGGCATTTGCACTTCTAACTAAACTTGACTCAAGTCTTCCCACGAGAAAGACTTAGTCGACTTATTTCCTTCCACGATATGTATTCACATATTTCCTTTCCTTACAATGGTTATATCAATATACGTATTTCGTTATTTTTAGATGTTATGAATTATTTATTCCTACATAAATCTTATTATGTGACTGCAAAGTTTTCTTCTATGTTCCCGTTTTGTTTAGATAATGGTTATAGTAGTGGCTTTTGAATGAAATTCTTGTAGATTTTGAATTCAACCTGGAAAGGGTTTTTACTACTACTATTGTGAAATATACCCTTTTCTTCTTGTAGATGTACACAGGTAATGAATAGTAAGTCTGATAGACTCATTTATCTATGTTGAATATTGAATGTTTATAGTCTTGTCCCTAGTCTTTTATAATTAGTTGAGGTTTTTTTATTTGTATATGGTATGGAAATTCTCTGTCTACGTAGAAGTCTACGTAGTTTCTGTATCAATGTTTGTTTTTCTTTTGTTCCACAATTTTTCTGCGCAGAGTGTCTCTTTGTTTCGAATCTATGTTTTGCCCATCTATAACTTTGTTTGATACTGGTGCCAATGTTGGTAGTGAAATAATTTCTCTTCGTTGAATAAACCCTAATGTCAATCCTGGAAATTTTCTTTCCTAAAATATCTGTGAGATACTTGAGGGAAACACGTTCCTCTTTCAAGTCACTAATATCTACCTTAATGAACTTATAACTTTGTCACCACTATTACATTTTCCTTTCTCGTCAAATTTATTCCAGGTTATAATATTTTTTATGATAAGATATTTTCTTTTTCAAATCCCTCTTACTATATATTATTAGTGTGTTTTGGTTGAGTATACCAATACTAGTAATTGAATAACTTTATTTTTCTCTAGCGAGCATTCGAAATGATGATTCTAGAACTAACCTTCAGAATGTACAGATTCAATAATTCCCCAAAATTGCAGAGCTTATGGTCACTCAAAAACTAGAAATTGGAAATCAAATTTTCCACAGTATATTTGTTTGTGAGGTTTTGTTTTGACTTGCTTTTGGCGACTCTAGACATTAAATCTATCAATCATGCATGGGGAAATACCTCCATAAATACCCTAAGTATCAAGTGGTAATTTAACTACCTCATTTGGTGATCCTAGTTAAGGACTCATTGTTTATGAAAATGAAAGATCCCTCCCTTTTCTTATCGTATCCTACTCCATCAAAGAGAAAATTATGTATATTGAACTATACGCCATTTTAACTTATGCGCACATAGATATTCAGTAACCATTAGAATTAAATTTTGTTCTCCATACCAACAAACTAAGATATGAGCTTCCGGTAACAGTAAAATTTAATCTCTTACGCTATTTTATCTACTCAAATTTCATTAGATTAAAACATGCTCGACTATGCACTCATAAACAAGTAAATTTTCCATATATTTATAATGCACTAATTCATTTTCTATCTGCATGAAATTCCACTTAATTACACAACCACTTCCATTTTTCCATGCACAATCATTCCAATAACCAATATGACATTAAAAAATATAGATCTACTAGAAAATATGATGAATACTATTAATCCTACCCTTACGAATACAAAATAGGCAACACGCTCATAATTATTTTCATACAACCAACATTCAATAATTTTCTAGAATTTTCTAATTGTATTTATAAACTGGAACTACACTTTGCAAATCCACTTTCCTCCCAACCTTGAATTGAGTCCTCCAGTTTCCCCCAAGTTGAGATATTATTTCCAGAGAATCAATAACTTCTTGTGATTCTAGGTAATGTATTTTATAGATTACTTCCCTAGAATATTTTTCCTTAGTGTGCCAACCCATTATCCTATGCTTTCTTTATTTTATTTTATTTTATTTTCCGAAAAAGGTGTTTCCTCCTTTTTCTTTAAATCCTGCTTTTCTTTGCCACAGTTCTTTTTCACCCTTACTCAATGTTTTTCTAGAACTGAGTCATTTAATAGATTTTCTCTCCCGTTAGATTAAACCTGCAGGGAAATTTTAGGAGTTATTTAATGGGAGATTGTCTTGATCTTATCCACCAATAATGATTTCCAGATCTCTGCAAGAATCTCTTAACTCAAGTGTTTATTTCCCAAGAAATTTCCACATTTCCTTTTCATTAATAAAATTCACTTATTACATCATCATGCTTTATTGTTCATTTTAAATCAAAATAATCACGGTTTCCTAACCATCACATCTAAAAAATTTCAATCTAAAACAAAATAAAATATGACATAGAAACATAGGGGTATTATAGTTCGAATAGTTCTTTTATGGTGGAAATGGATTCAACACCATAAATTCCCTCGGCTTACCCAAAATCAACTTAACAGTTGAAATCCTCATTTCAAAACAATTATGTCGAATTTTCTAAAAAACATGCTATAATTTCCATTGTTTCCTTGGGAAATTGTGGCCTCATTAGACTGTGGGGATAATCCTTCCCTATGATGGCTATGGAACATATTTTACTAATATTTTACCATATCCAATTAAAAAGCATAGTGATTACTTTTTATTTTATTTTAATTTTTTTGGGCAAAGACTAAGCTAATTTATATTAAAAAAGATGTAAAAATATATACAAGAGGTTTGAACCTCTGAGAGTGCCGCTGATGACTGTGCAACTCTCTTTAAAAAATTCATTAGACTGTGGGGATAATCCTTCCCTATGATGGCTATGGAACATATTTTACTAATATTTTACCATATCCAATTAAAAAGCATAGTGATTACTTTTTATTTTATTTTAATTTTTTTGGGCAAAGACTAAGCTAATTTATATTAAAAAAGATGTAAAAATATATACAAGAGGTTTGAACCTCTGATAGTGCCGCTGATGACTGTGCAACTCTCTTTAAAAAATATAACAAAATTTAACTGTTCTGCTAATGAGAGTGCCACTCATGACTGTGCAACTCTCTTTCAAAAATATTACAAAATTGACTGTTCCAGTAAACATAAGAAAAATATTACATGACAGAAGATTTTCCTCGATACTAAACATAAGCATGGAGAGGTAGGAAAGTTTGAAGACGAGCTGCTATTAGCCAGATTGTAATACAAACGCCAAATTCCGCGCCAAGAAGACCGAACAGGTAAAGCCGAGACAGCAAAATCATGCAAGATGGCAAGGAAACAAAATAGAGCAAGAAGACTAAACATACTGAACAGAGCATACTACTTGATGTTTACAGACCCTTGCCCGATGTCCTCATCCAGTGGCTCCCAGGTAATCTCCATTCCTGGCGGGATGTCTTCCAGCTTCATGCCCGACGACAGCTTCGGATACAACAGAGTGCTAAAGGGGAAATCCGGCTCCTTGTCCTGGCTTTGTTTCTGGGGGGAGGTCTGCCTTGCTTCTGCCTTCTCCGGAGAATTCTTTGCTTGATCTGGAGCCAGGTCCAAACTATTCTTTCCCTGCATGCTAACAATTTCCTGAAACACCTCGGCCTGCTCCTCTGTGTGAGTGCCAGTGCTCTCCTCCTCAATTTTGCTTTGCGAGGACGGAGCGTAGGAACTGTCCTCAATCCACCTGCTTGGCGAGGAGATATTCGGATGAGAAGGCGACTGTTCCGCTGAAGAGTCCTTCATACTGTCCTCTTCCTCATCTTCTTCAGAGAAGATGACCATTACCAGAGTCGAAATGAAGGGCTTGTTTGTGCGACGACAGTAATGGAACTGGGCAGATTGGACTGTATTACAGATGGATTGTTCTGATTCTTCGGATCTGTTGGAAGGTGGCGAAGCACAGGCTAGAGGTGAAATTCGGCGAGGGCTTTGACGGCCTCTCCCACCAACACCACCTCGCTGTCCATGGTGACGCCCACGCCGAGGAGTGGCCCTTAAACGAGGCGCCATGAGGAATTTCTTAACAGTTGCGAGAAAGCGAAAGGGCTGTGGAGACTCTGAAGTGGTCTGGGGACTGGTTATCGTCTGGAAGGAGTCCCAATCCGCCCCAATATTTAAAATTCCACAAAGCCGTTCCTTAACCTGGTACC
The DNA here is from genome assembly GCA_000404065.3 of Pinus taeda. NCBI lineage: Eukaryota > Viridiplantae > Streptophyta > Pinopsida > Pinales > Pinaceae > Pinus > Pinus taeda. The sequence continues at coordinate 60,362 of APFE031528404.1, read as the reverse complement.
TGTTAATGCCACAGAGCCTCTCCTCCCTTGAGCGGATTTCCCTTCCAATTTCCGCTACTACCTTCAGAGGGATACACATAACATAAACATAAACAAGTTTGTGCGCAATTGCATAGAGAGGCTTGTGCTTACCATGGCCTCCGTCCTCCTTCTGTGTAGAACCTAACCTGACACTCTCATCCTGCAACTGGCTCTGAACGAGGGAGAATGTTCCTGCAATGCACTGCTCCATCCTATTATCTCCGCAGCTCTTACCTTGGGATGGAAGAGGAGTTAAATGACAATGAATGCCTTTCATTGTTGACGGCATTTAAACCTGTTACCTCGGACCTTATCAGCTACCCGTTGTCCTCTCCGCGTGGCTGGCTATTAACGACCATTTAATGTTGTTCGGACACCCGCATCCGGGTGAACTTCTTCCCTTGTTTGCATATCTCTGGTGAGGATATCCTAGAATGTGGATATTTCTGTCTCCGAAGCTGTTCCCTACAATGATCCTTCGAAGAATTCCTTACCCCTATCCACTCCTAAATTGGCTAAGAAATCAGCCAATTTGTTCCCTTCTCTCCTGATGTGTTTGAAGGATATGGCTTTATTACTTCTTAGCCATTGTTGGAGTAGCTCTAGCCTTGTAGCCAATCTCCAGCTACTACTCACCTTCTGAACATCCTTGCCCTGTTGGATTTTCGAGACCATATTTATGATAATTTGTGAATCCCCTTCCACTATAAGAGGAGTGTATCTTTGAGCTTGTGCAATTGTAAGTCCTCTCCATAGTCCTTCCAGTTCTGCTGCATTATTAGTGTTCCAGCCAATTGAGCCATAGAAAACCTTGAGAGGGATGCCCTGACTATTTCTTATAGCGCCACCATAACTTGTATTCCCCGGGTTCCCTTTCGAAGCTCCATCAAAGTTGAGTAGAAACGAGTTTAAGGGTGGAGGAGACCAACTTGATGGGGAGGCTTAATGAGTGGGTGAGTTAACTTGAGAAGAATGAGAACTTTGAATTTTAATTTGCCAGTTATTCCATATTTCCTGTTCCTGTGGCAAGGATGGGAAGTCCTCTTGGGTCCAACATTTAGTAGACAGGGTTTCTTGTATATTGCTATGGATGATTTTCCATACTTGCTCCATCTGCTGTGCTTGATCTTTAAATATCCGCCTATTGCGCTCTTTCCATATATTCCACGTCAGAATACCGGGAGAAATTTGCCATAACATGTTGAGAATCTCGCTTTGATATGGCTTTTGGGGCCAATTGCGGAGCGTGTTATTTATGTCCCCCAAAACTCTCCCTTCTCTGCGACATCGAAACATAACTTTTTCCCAGAGTCGCCTTCCAAAAAGGCAGAGTGGCATGAGATGTGCAGCTGATTCCTCATTCATTTTACAGTTAAGGCAGATTGAAGGGCCTGCAAATTTTCTTTTTCTCAAATTATCCCAGGTGAGAATCCTGTTGTGCGCTAGGAGCCAGAGGAATGTTGATATTTTTGGCCATATTTGCAGCTTCCAGATTCTTTCCCATATTGTATCCTTCATGAGTCGATCTTTTAGACTTATTTTGTAAGCCTCCTTGGTTGTAAATGTGCCCTTCTCTTCGTATCCCCACCGCAGCTTGTCTTTACCTGTTTCTTTGAGAATTTTCCTTTTTTTCAGTTCTTCGGATAGAGAGATCTGAATTGCTGCCGGGCTGTCTGGTAAAATGTGGCGTATCTCTTTCCATTCTTTGTGATATGAGTCATTGCTAAGTCTCCAGAATTTATTTAACTTATCCAATTGATTTATTTCTTGATCCGGTATTCCTTGGATGAGGTTTTTTATGCTTGGGAGTTGCTGCCATGAGTTCGTCCAGAATCTTGTCGTTCCGCCTTCCTTCACCTCCCAAAAGCTGTTATGTTGAATTAGATCTCTGTGCTTGATGGCTGAGTTCCACATTGCGGACCCCTTGCTTGTTTCCGTCATTGTGATTCTTTCCTCTAAAGGCAAGTTGCTGGCATATTTTGCTGTCCATATTTGTGCCCAGGGCGTGTTTGGGTATGATAGCCATTTCCACCAGATTTTTGCTCCCATTATTGTGTTTTTGTGTTCCGAATCTCTGAGACCAATGCCTCCTGCAATTTTTGGGAGACAAGCCTTCTCCCATTTCACCAGAGCCCATTTTCTACTTTGTCCTGAGCTTCCCCACAGGAAGTTGCGTTGTAATTGTTTGATCGCTTTCAGCACCCATTTTGGCACTGCCATTATGGAGAATAAGTACAGCGGCATGGATTGAAGAACCGCTTTGATAAGCACAATCCTGCTAGCCATATTTAAGGCATGGTGCGTCCATAGGCAGAGTTTTTCCTCCAGTTTTTCTAACAGGCTTGACCAAGAAGAATGCTTGAGGGTAGAGTCAAATAGAGGTGCTCCTAAATATTTGGATGGCAGGGATTCTATGGAGAAGCCTAGAATGCGGGCAATTTCTCTTTGAGTAATCGGAGGAGTGTTGAAGAAAAAGATCTGGGATTTCACTTTGTTGATGAGGGCACCAGAGGCTTTGGAAAAGTTGTCAAGGATGGAATTTAAAGATCAAGCTTCTTGCACAGAGGAATGTCCAAATAGCATATTGTCGTCAACAAATTGCTGGTGAGAAACGGTGGGGGCTTCGTGGACTGTGATGCCTTTGAGGTTTCCGGCTTGGATAGCCGAGTTTATGCTACGGCCTAAACCCTCCGCCATTATTACAAATAAAAATGGTGACAGAGGGTCCCCTTGTCTGATTCCTCTTGAGGGGTGAAAGGTGGAGGAGGGAATCCCATTTATGAGGATGGAGAAAAACGTGGAAGAAATGAGACTACTTATCGAGCGAATCCAGGAAGCGGAAAAGCCAAAAGCTTTCAGAATTTTTTGCATGTATTCCCAGCAAATGCTATCAAATGCTTTAGACAAGTCGATTTTAAGTAACATACCTGGTTTTTCATCAGCTTGAGGGAATGGATGATTTCATGGGTGAGAATGATCCCGTCCATAATTTTCCTTCCCTCTACATATCCAGATTGTTCCTGAGAGATGAGGAAAGGGAGCATTGGTTTCAGCCGAAGAGCCACTACCTTGGAGACAATCTTGTAGATGATGTTGCATAAGGCAATAGGACGGTATTTTTCCGGAGTGTTAGAGTCCCTAGATTTCGGGATTAAAGCTATGAATGTTGCATTTAGTCCCGGATACATCCATCTCATTGTGCGCGATTCTTCTGCTACTTGCCATACTTCCCATTTGATCAGCTCCCAAAAATGCTGAAAGAAATTTGAAGTGAAACCGTTTGGACCGGGAGCTTTTCCCACCTTTAGTGAATTTACTCCAGTCTCTACCTCCTGAAGACTGATTGGTTTGAGAAGAAGAGTGTTATGGTCTTCTGTTATTAAGCGAGGTATATTGCATAAAATTCTGTCAATCGCCTTTGTTCTGTTGATGTTGGGCTCTTGGTTCATCGTTCTAAAGTACTGTAGAAATTCCTGTTCTATTTCTTCATGGGTTTCAATTTTGATTCCCTGTGCATTATTGATTTGAGAAATTTGATTGCTCATTCGCCTTTGTACTATTGTTTTATGAAAGAAATTTGTGTTCTTCTCCCCTTCCTTCAGCCATCGGATTCTAGATTTCTCCTTCCAGAGAACTTCCTCCTGCAAATCACGTTCTAGGAGTTTGTGTTCCGCTTCCTGTTCTTTGTGTGCTAGTTCTTCTGTCCGTCCTTCCGACATTATTTTTTGCTGAACCTTTTTTATTTCTTGAATGAGGAGTTCCTTTTCCTTGAAGATATTACCGAAAGTGTTTTTATTCCATCGTTTTATCTCCTCCTTGAGCATTTTCAATTTTTTTTGGAATCTTGCCATTTGTGTGGACTCAGTCGGATTACAGTTTTTCCATGTTGTCTGTATGAACTCTTTAAAGTCTGGATGAGAAAGCCAGAAGGCTTCAAATCTGAAGGGTCTCTTTATATTGGTACCAGGCCTCTTCCAATGCAATGCAATGGGCCAGTGGTCTGATCCGGAGAAAGGAATAATATTGGCTATGAACTCTCCCCCTATATGGATTGCATTATCTGAGATTAGAAACTGATCTAAGCGAGAGGCTATTTGCATTGGAGTGACTCTCTTGTTGGTCCAAGTGTATAGGCCGTTGGACGTGGGTATATCAATCAACCAGTTATTGTTGATGAAGTCTTTAAGAAGTGAGCCATCTCTGTTTATTCTGCATCTCCCTCCTTGCTTCTCCTCTAGCGACGCTATCATATTAAAATCTCCTCCAGACACCCATAATGGGTATGGACTGTCTACATTGAGGTGCGAAAGTGCATCTAATATTTCCGTTTTTGCTGAGTTTCTTGCGGAAAACAAACATTTGTAATGTGTCCATATATATTCGTGCCCAGTAGATGAAATATGGCTTGAATAAAATTCTTGTTTGCATGGATGTTCAGTAATTGGATTTTACCTGCATCCCATAGGATCGCCAGTCCGCCTAAAGCTCCTTGTGCATCTACCGCCGTGACTTGCCCTCCTGGCCATGCTTTAGCTGCAATTTTTTCCAAGATTGTCGAGTTACATTTAGTCTCCTGTAAGAATAAGATTGTGGGTTTTTCCTCCTTGATCAAATTTCTTAGAAGTTTTCCTTTCCTTGGGCCATTGAGCCCTCTGATGTTCCAAGATAGCAGCTTCATTCGGAAGATTTGCGGTTGGTGTTATAGTACTTGGTTAGTTTGGCATATCTGCCATAATCAACCAAGACCTCTCCAATCTTGATAGTTCTTTCTAGAGTCGTTTTCCGTCCTCTCTTCTTACTGTCTTTTGAGATGAATTTGCCATCCCATTGACTTCCTGTTTGGACACCTAGAGAGTATTTTTTCTGAGCTTTATTCAATACTTCTACTAGGTTGTCTACTTGAGTATCAGTGATTTTATCAAATTTACCCGAGTTGCAAGCTTGTTCAAGACCTATAATGTCAAGTTCCCCAATGTCTATTTGTTCGCTGTCCTCATCCATGAAATGCAATTCTTGAGTGCTTTCTTCTGTCTCCTTCCCTCTTTCCATGTTGGGTATTGTATTGTCTATTTCCATTGCCGGGTTATTCCAGGTTTCCGAAGCCGTCATGTTCTTTTCACTCTCCAGAGTCCTTTTCGGTGCTCCTGTCTTTGAAGGGGAGTTTGGTGTTTTTTCTGAAGTAGACCCTTCCTGTAACTCTGTATTTGCTAAGGCCTCGAAGCTATTGCTTGTGGAAGGGTTGGACTGATCCTCTGGCACAGTCTTTGGGGTTACGATGGATTTTTTGTGTCCTCTTCTTCTGTTTGTTACTTTGGTAAATCCGTCCTGAGATTGTTGTGCTTGGCTACTTTGGGCCGTAGGCTTGTTATTCAAAGGACAATCTCTGAAGAGATGTCCTAAGGCATGACATTTCCTGCAGCGAAAGGGGACGTGCTCATAGTCAATGACCTGAATCCAATCTTGATCTTCATGATAGAGCCGCACCGTGTCTGGCAAAGGTTGCTTCAGGTCCATGTATACACAAATCCTAGCATATGAGGCATAGGTGGTATATTTTACAGCCTTTGTTTCTTCTGCAACTTTGACAAAGTCTCCTAATACTGAGCCTATGGTCTTCAGTGAATCTTCCTCCCAATATTCCCAGGGTAGAGAGTACAAGCGAATCCATACTGGTTTATAGCTGAGATCTTCCTTGTCTGGGTTGAAACGGGCAACCCATTCTCTGAGGAATAGCCCAGCTGAATTGAAAAAATAGGGACCTCCGTCGAACACTCGATCTCTGTCTTCCAGGCAGTTAAAGATGGCTGTAAAAAACCCTTTGGGCCCTAGCAGCAGGGTTATTTCTCCTTTTGGGTGCCATTTGATGTTAATCCAGTTTCGCAGGGCTTTTTCGGTTGGCCAAAATCCGATGAATTTTCCTATGAGGGCATGGTTCCTCATGTACTGTATTCTTGCATTAATATGGTGGCTAGGTAAGTCAACTTCTGGCCTGTGAGCAGCAACGGACTTGCAAGTAGAAGAACTAACCTTTGGGTTTTCTTGCTGACCTTGATCATCCCCTGTCTTCTGCGGATTTATCTTCGTGTCCCTGTTCTGCATTTAGATTTACCTCAGGTCCTTGTTGGCTTGCTTAAGGTGTTGGCACGTCCCCTTCCCCCCCGAGGGGGTAGCCATTGGAACTGTTTGCCAGACCCCTTCCCTGACTCGACTGCGTACTCCTGTTAGATCTAGTGATCGCAGGTTGGGAGCCTGCCGCTGCAAGTTTCTACTGAAACCCTAGCTGTTACGCCCTTCCCGTGACTTCCGCGCGCTTTGCTCTCATCCCTTTAGGTCGTAGGTTTTCATTCATTAGGGAGACTCTCACAACTCTAAGTATTATTACTACCTAGTGATTAATTTTGATCTCAAGAAATAATGAAAATAGAATCATTGTGTACATCTCAGCTGCTCCCCCTCTCTTTACTTAATCAAAATTTGAAATATGTATATTATCTTCCTCCTCTTCACTCCATTTTCTCTGTATTTGAAGTATAAATTATATTCCCCATTTCCATCCCTCTCTTCACCATCTTATTTGAAATATCCATGTTTTCCTCATCACCTTCACCCACCTCCATCCCTCTCTTGCCCCATTCGGTTTGAAATATGCATTTTTTGGTCGTCACCTTTGCCATTATCCCATTTCTTCTCCCCATATTTACAATGAAAATAAAAGGAAATTGTGATGTACACACTGAACGTCCCTTCCCATGGAAATTTTAGACACACGATAAAAATATTCTCATAAGGAAAACTTATTTAATCCAAATATCATGACCAGAAGAACGGAGAAGGTGTTTAGTTAAGGAAAACTATGGAAGAAAGCAGAGATATGAGTTGCATACCATAAAATAAACAAATAAAAACATTATAAATGTCTGATAGCATCCTCACTGAGTTTCTGCAATATATGCGTCGATGAGAGTGGTGATACAAACTATACCAAACAAGTTAGAGACATTCGATGTTGAGATCACAATATCTTCATGCAGCTTAGATTTTAGGTAATTCACTAAATTGGAGGTAATATGATAGTAAGCCATCCTTTCGAAGACCTCATAGGATATCATGTTTAAACAACATCATCCATCACTCGTTACAAATTAATCCCAACAAAATTTAATCACCATTTCCAATTTCTATCAAACTAATATCACTAGTTATTACAAATTGAGATTAAGGAATCAATCACATAAGACTCAATTTTGAAAAGAATGAAAAGGAAAAAATAAAGAGAGAATGAACACAAAATGGGAATTGAGCGAACAAATCCTCTCATTATTCAAAATCAATTAAATAAAATTACATTTGAGACATCAACAATAAATGACTGGAGTGAAACTTGACTAAACTGAACGGACTATGAAGCCTACTAGACAATGATGAAACCTAGCAGATAGTGAGAATAATATCTCAACACACCCTCCTAATCTTAGCTATTACAAGTAGTGGCACTTATAATGCTCAGTCCCTCTCTTTGAAATTATAATACATTTTTTCCCAAAGGCTTTGTGAAAATATCTACAAGTTTATCTTCTGAACCACAAAAAGTAAGTAATATGTTTCCATCGTTGACAATCTCAAAGATGAAATGAAAATGTGCCAATTTGACTGATCTTTTTGTGAAAGACATGATTTTTTGATAAAGAAATTATAGAATTGTTATCACAGTAAATCTTGGTTGGTTCCTTCTAAACATTTGAAATATATTCCAATAGCCTTTTGAGCCACACTAGTTGACAAGTTGTTCAAGTGGCAACTACATATTCCGCTTATTCCGAAGATATTGAAATGATTGGTTGTTTATTGGATGCACATGAAATCAGATTGGTTACAAGATCAAAAACATACCTTGAGGTGCTTTTGTGATCATCTAAATTCCCTGCATAATTGTTGCATGTATAACCTGAAAGTGAGTTATCCGTAAAATGTGTGTAGAGAAAACCATAGTCTAGGGTTCCTGCAATATACCTTAAGATCCATTTTGCATCCTTCGAATGATAAATCTTGGCTGACTGCATAATCCTGGAGATAGAAATGGCTACAAACATGATATCATGTCTAGATGTAGTGAGTTATATGTAGGTTTTAACCCTGTACATTAATTACCTACATACGAATTCTAAAACATAGAAAATAAATAATGCGAGAGCATAACACATAAAACACATATACATAGAGATTTTCCACTGGATCCCAAAACCGAGACTACCAACTTGATTTTTCATTATGTTCCTTTCAATGTTATAATACATATTTATACA
>APFE031528404.1:31010-51673 GCA_000404065.3 Pinus taeda | reverse complement strand
GCTAGTCATGGAAAGAATACAACACAACCCAACATTCTTCCACTTGTTGTTTTCTTTCCATAGGGGGCCACAAGAGGGCCTAGTCATTTATCCAACCTTGCAATGCCCATTATTTCTCTACACCAAGAGAACTTCTCAGAGCTCACAGGTTTTTGAATGCATCTACATTATTCTTCAAAGTGTCCACCTTTACCAGCAACACCTTTTTGTCTTCTATCATATCCCTCACAAAGTGATACTAAACATCAATGTGCTTTGTCTTTGAATGGTATGTAAGGTTCTTTGCCAAGAAAATTGCACTTTGGCTGTCACAATCTATCCTTATATCTCCCTGTACTAACCCCATACTTGAACACAATCTATGAAACCAAACTGCTTCCTTCCTTGCATGAGTGACTGCCATGTATTCTGCCTCTTTAGTTGATAGTGCCACTACAGATTGTTTCTTACTCACCCAATTGACTGCACCTCCAAATAGGTTAAACAGATACCCACTTGTAGATCTTCTCTGATCCAGATCTCCAGCCCAGTCTGCATCAACAAAGCCATGAATATCCAACACTCTGTCTAATCCTGGTCTTCCTTGGTATCACAAACCATAATCATTAGTGCCATGAAAATACCTGAAAACCTGCTTCACTACTGTCCAATGCTCCTTTCCTGGTTTTGACATAAACCTGCTTAATACTCCCACTGCATGTGCAATGTCTGGTCTAGTACAGACCATTGCATACATCAAGTTATCGACTGCACTTGCATATGGAACACGGGACATGTCCTCTTCCTCTTATTGTGTCTTGGGACACTGTTCAACAGATAACTTTACACCTACAGGAATAGGAACCTTCATCGGTTTACTATCTTTCATATTAAACCTCTGTAGTATTGTCTCGACATACTTCCTCTGGTTTAACCAAATCTTCTTCTTTTCCTAGTCTCTTTTAATTTCCATGCCAAAAATATAGTTTGCAGCACCAAGATCTTTCATGTCGAATTTGGAGGACAATTTAGTCTTCAAATCCTGGATAATTTCTTTGTCATTTCCAACTAGTAACATAACATCAACATACAAGACTAGATAAATAACATGGTCACCAATTAATTTAAAATACACATAGTGATCTGCTTTGCTTATGGTGAAGCCAAGTCCCTGTATAAATGTATCAAACTTCTGACACCACCTCCTTGGTGACTGTTTTAACCCACACAGAGACTTCTTTAACTTGCATACTAGTTCTTTCTTTCCCTGCACCGCAAAACCTTCAGGTTGCTTCATGTAGATCTCCTCTTCCAGATCCCCGTAAAGAAATGCTATCTTCACTTCCATCTATTCTACCTCAAAATAAAAAGCAACAACAACATATAACAATAATCTAATAGAAGTTATCTTGGCAACATGGGATAAAATATCACCAAAATCAATTCCCGACACATGGGAATAACCTTTTTCTACCGACCGAGCTTTGTATTTCTCCACCTTTCCTTCTACATTTGTCTTCTTCTTGAACACCCATTTGTTGCCAGTGGGTTTCCTTCCAGCCAGCAAGTCCACCAGATCCCAAGTGTCATTTTTGTGCAAAGATGCCATTTCATAAACCATGCCCTCTTTCCAGAGTTTTCCATCCTTTGAATCTACTGCTTCCTTCACAGTTCTAGGATCATCATCAGTAATAGATAAAGCAAAATTTGTACAGAAAGCAGATGAACTATACCTTTCTAGCTGCCTTCTTTCTCGAACTGCTCTTCTCATACCCAGAGTTTGTGGCTCTTCATCTTCAGATTCCTCCTCTGCTGTAGAGTCTGATTCTTCCTCCTTTAGCTCAAACTATATCTTCTCAGGTTCCTTTGGTTGGAATTCATGTTTAATAACATCTTTCACCTCTCTGAACACCACATCTCGGCTGTACACAACCTTTCTTGTTTTTGGGTTCCAAAGCTTATAACCCTTTAAACCATCCTTATACCCAATAAAGATGCACTTTTCAGATTTACTATCCAACTTGGTTCGTTTCTCCTTTGGAACATGTACATATGCATCACATCCAAATACGCATAGATGTGAAAGAGAGGGTTTCTTACCAATCCATACCTCTTGTGGGGTTTTATCCTCCAATGCTGATGAAGGTGATCTGTTGACCAGGTAACATGCGGTCTCCACCGCCTCTGCCCAAAATTCCTGTTCTAACCCGGCACCACTAAGCATGCTTCTTGCCCTTTCCATCAACGTCTTGTTCATTTTTTCCACAAATCCATTTGCTAAGGTGTATATGGAGTAGTCTTGTGATGTGCTATACCACACCTCTTACAGAATTCTTCAAGTTCCTTACTACAAAACTCTCCATCATTATCTGTCCTCAACACCTTTATCTTCTTCTTTGTCTAGTTTTCCACCAGAACCGTGAATTCTTTAAACTTGTCAAAGACTTCAGATTTCTTCTTAAGGAAATATCTCCATGTATTCCTATAGAAGTCATCTATAAATGATACATAGTACACAAACTTACCTAGTGATGGAACCATCACAGGTCCAAACACATCACTATGCACAAGATCTAATAAATTTTTCGCTCTATTACCACCAGTGGGCAAACTGACCCAATTCTGCTTCCCATATACACAATTTTCACAGAAATCAAAATCCAGAGAGCTATTATTCATACCTTCTACCATACCTTTACCATGAAGTATTCGAAGGCCCTTCTCTCCAATATGTCCAAGCCTTTGATTCCACAACATGGTCTTCTCTCCAGAGACCGCTATATTTTCTGCTCCACTTTTAGGAACCACAGAACTGTTGCACCCATCAACAACAGTGCTACCTTGAAGTTTGTACAGAGTTTCAATCTGATTCTACCCAAACCATCTTGCAGGTATCCTTCTCGAACACTGTTTTTACACCTGTATCATCTAGCTTTCTTATAGAAATCAGATTTCTGGCTAATGCAGGAATATGCAGAACACCCGGAAGTGTTCTAACCCTTCCACCTTGCAACTTCAACTTTACTTTTCCACGACCAACAATTCTAGCCTTCCTATAATCCCCTAAGAAGACATCACCACCATCGTGTTTTCAACTCGCAAAACCACTCTCTATGGGGAGTGAAGTGAAAGGATCACCTGAGTCAATCACCATGCCTCATGATCTACATGTGTACTTGAAGAAGCCATGTACACATCCCCACCTTCATCTGAGGTGGTTTTCGCCTCTGCAGAAGGAGCATCATCAGATCCATTTCCTTTATCAGGAGCTTTAGATTTACAGTGCCTTTTGTAGTGCCCTTCCTTTCCGCATTTCCAGCACACCACCTTTACAAGTTTTCTTGGAGATTTAGATCTCTCACTCGATGAATTATTTTTTTTTCTGTTCTAGGACCGTCCTCGTATAAACAAGGCATCACCATTCTGGCTCTCCATAGTTTTCCATCTCATCTCCTCTGTCAACAAGGATGAGACTATTTCATCAAACTACAAGGTAGTTGTATTGCTACCTATTGCAGTAACCAGACTATCCCACGAATCTGGTAGAGAACACAACAAATTGATGCACATATCTTCATTTGAAATTTTAATATCAAATGCTAACTGACTTACCACAATATTAAATTCGTTCAGATGCTCTGTCACTGAGTCTCCATCTTTCATCCTCAGGTTATACAGCTTTTTCTGTAGGAATAGTTTATTCACCAAAGACTTAGATTGGTACAAAGTCACTAACTTGTCCCACAAAGCCTTCACCGTAGCTTCCCCTGATACATTCAGCAACACTGAATTTGATACACACAATTGTATTGTGCTCTTTACCTTTTGATCCAACTTCTTCCATTCTTCATCGAACACTCCCGTTGGTTTAGTACCCGGATCTATTGTGATCCACTGATCTTTATTCACCAACAGATCCTCCATCTTGAGTTTCCACAAATCAAAACTCTGACCATTAAATTTCTCAATGTCTATCTTTCCACTGCTCGCCATCCTCTTTCACCACCAGAATCAATCCCGCAGATCTCCCATTGAACAGGGTCTACCATAGGCTCGAGCGAAACCCCTAAGCAACAAAGACTTCCCCTTGAAGCCAAAACAACTCTGATACCAAATGTAGGTTTTAACCCTGTACATTAATTACCTACATACAAATTCTAAAACATAGAAAATAAACAATGCGAGAGCATAACACATAAAACAAATATACACAGAGATTTCCCCTGGATCCCAAAACTGGGACTACCAGCTTGATTTTTCATCATGTTCCTTTCAATGTTATAATACATATTTATACATGCCAAATCATCCAATACCATGGACTGAAAACCATCACATCCAATACCATGGACCGAAAACCATCACGTCCAAAAGCATGTGCGAAAATCATGCACAAAACCATAGGTGGGTCCGCCCAACCTAACATAGGTTCCAAAACCAAAATGTTCTAGGGCGCTGCCCCAGACCCCATAGAGTGGGTTTCCCTGCACCCCTCAAACCCCTTGTGACGCCCCCGCTACATAGTCGGCGCAACGAAGGGGGGGCTTTGCCCCCCCTTCTAACCTCCCGGTTAACTACATGGGCTAGTCGTGGAAGGAATATAACAAAATCCAAAAATATAACAGACTACCAACTAGAATTTTATACAATGTGGAATCAACTAGTGGTGTTACATATTGTATGCTCATCTTAGTGCGTTGATAAATTTGTGTATCGGTGGGTTTGCAATTTCTCATTTAGAACTTTTGGATGTTGCTAGTCGCATATTTTTGTTGACAAACAAATTTTTTTGATCCGAATGGAAAATGACATACACTAATAAAATTTACCCATGGTATTCATCCACCCATGGTATTTATCCACCCATGGTATTTATCCATGGTATTGTAAGTGTAATCTACCCATGGTATTCATCCTCCCATGGTATTTATCCATGGTATTGCAAGTGGCATCTACCCATGCTATTCATCCTCTCATGGTATTTATCCACCCATCAAATTACCCATGATATTGTAAGTTACATCCACCCATGGTATTAATTCACCCATGGTATTCATCCACCCATCGTATTTAGCCTCCCATGGAATTTACCTATGGTTTTGTAACAAAAAGAAAAGGGCCATAAATAACGAGTCACATTTTATAAAAGGATAGATTGTCCATGAATTACTTTATCCTCTTCTTAATAATCAATTGCTGCTAGATCGCACACTGCTTCATGACAAAATTCCAACTATTGCTTCATAACTTATTACTATAGTGATAGCCTGAACTTTCAATTCTTCATAAAACATGGAACTTTCCATATTTTCGCAATCAGTCCTTATTTCAAAAAATAGATCACGTATTTCATCAACATAATTCTCATCCACTTTATGGTGAGATATTTGAGCATGCATGTGCTCATTAACAATTTCAACTTCACTAAATTCATCATTTGTTACTGGATTCATGAGAGATGCACTTTCAGATCTACAAACCATTAATTCTTATGAAAATTTGTATTTGTTATTCACAAAATTAAATTCCTCAAACTTTGATGCAAAGAAGTCATCATCAACTACAATCATACGAACTAGATCACACATGTTATTTACTTTATTATTAGAAGCTTCACCATCATCAAAAAGGTTTATTGTTGGACTCACCAATTCAAAACTCACTTTATAGTCACCATCCACATGTTTCTCATCACAGTGACAATCACCATCATTTTCACAATCTATGTTACAGTGTGGTTCTCGAGCATCTATATGATCTTACTCTACTTCACATGTAGAGGCTTCAAATTCTCACTCTGCAATATTTTCTGTGTCTTCTTCATCAATATGCATGTCTATTTGGTGGGTTTCACTTTTATAGTCTTTATTACCATCATCCACATTTGAGTGGGATTCTCCAAGATTTTGTTTCCTCTTAGAGTCTTGCTCATTTACTCTTAGACCTACAATTTCTTTCTATTGTTTCTTCAACATACTGTAACTGAATTTGCTGCTTTATGTCACTTTTCTTTATACCAAATTCTACTTCTAGGGTCTTCCATGCTTCCTTAGAAGGTGTAACTTTTGCTACCTTGCAAAAGGACATCTAATCCAATGCATGTTCTATAAGATCCAATGCTAAGGCATCACGTACTTCATCATATGGGTTATTAGATCGATACTCAATCAACTCTTTACATAGAATAAAAATTTTCATTTTGAAAATTCCCAAAACTTAAAATTTTTACCAGTAAATTTTGGTAGCGTTACTAGATCTATCCTAATCCATTCATCCTTGAATTATTATGCTTCATCTACTTGTCTTTTAGATGCTTCAACGGTGGGAAGAACCTCTATGATCTCTTTGAAATACTTTGGCTCTTCCATTTTATTTCTTTTCTTGGTTTTCTTTAGTCTTTATTTGTGACCCATGACTGTCGTCTTTCTTTTGTCTTTTGTCTTCTTTCCTTATTTTGTCATCCTTCTAGAAATGAACATCACATACACTTGATTATCTTTAAAACTAAACAATTTAACCTTGATTTTAATGGTGGATCCCAAAAACTACTAGCAACTTTGGCAAGCTCTTCTAGGCATACTCATATGGAGGCTCATGACTACAAATTATGATGGAGACTCATTCTTTGGTCAGTGGCGGTGGATTTTTCCTCTTGATATGTTGGTGGCTCTATAGGCTACTCACTTTAATCTTTTAGTAGTTGGGTTTACAAACTCTCAACGAGCTCTAGTTTCTACTTATGGATCGATGGATGCAAACTTCGATTTGTGGGCTACTCACAATAGCCAAGGATCTTAGTGGAAGTAGCTCATGACCTTGTTAACTCCTTTGGTTCTTTGAAACCTTGCTAAACCTTGTCCTGATACCACTTGTTATTTAGAGGAAGAGATAAACATGCAAACATAAGACAAACAAGTACACAAGCTTTTGTTTGAATAAATAAGTTCTAGTCATTAATTATTCTCTCATATACATCCACCGAGTTGTTGTTATTCTCTCTTCTTACTTCACATTACATTGACCCAACCATGAGTATATAAGCACTAAATTTTCTAAATATGGAATCATGCAAACTCCAACTTTCTTTTCCTCATCAAAACTATGACTTGACGCTTTAACTAAACTTTTCTAACTTCACTTAAACATAAAGGAACATTTTTTCTTTTCCTTAGCTTTTCTTCACAAGGCATTAACTTTTTAAACTTTACCATGAGTCACTTGATTTCTAATATTATACTGAACTTTATTTCCTTCACTTAACTTAACTCTTCATACATTACATGCATACGAGAGTACTTACTATTTCTATTAAGTAAAACATTTTTGATATATGACAAAGTTGCGATCAATGGCAGTAAATCAAATAGGAAATTTGGGGATAGGTTTGTATGGATTATGTGATCTTATAATTTTTAAATTGTTATACGAGACTAGAGTTCACTTGGTTGTAACACATTTTAATATTTGACAACTTTTAGGCTAGTTGGGTTGTTGATTCTATAAGATGACTTTCATTCACATCATTTGTATATTGGTTATGTTAAGGCATAATTGTATGGAATGATTATCTACATACTTCAATAAGTGTTAAACTTATGAATTTTAATGATTGTGAAATATAAAAAGTCAGGGGTAGTGTCGAATCAGATAGTTTCAAATTGAGAAAATTGATGAGATGAAATGAGTCACGATGCACTACAAACCTTTAATGATGGGCCATCTTGGTGCGCTAAGTCGGCCTCCGATGTGGGTGACTCTAGGGGCATGACAATGGATTTTTAGGTTAAATTAAAGTTTATGCTAGAGGTACTCTTTCAACCTCATTAATAATTTATTTCCCTAGTTTGAAATGATATCAGTTACTAATATTACGTATTTAGAGGACGTCCTTCAATTCTTGGAGGAGGAGTTAGTTTCTAATTTCTTGCGAATTTATATCAAAGTTTTAGTTGAAGTAATTTAAAATTTTTCATATATTTAAAAAAAATAACTCATTGATTGTAACTCAATTGACAATCACCTTGTTATCAAGTATTATGTAAAAGCATTAGATACAAAGTTCAAATTCCCATGAGTTAGGGCAACCAAAAAATAATAATTTTTATCTAATTATTTATTATATTATTAGAATGTGGTATATATATTGTAATTGTCTTGAAGTCAAATTATCTTTAATTTATGACTTTTATGTAATTTTTAATATAATTTCCAAATAAATATACATTAAATTAAATACTTAAAAATTAGTTAAAAATATTCTAACTTTTCAAAATGTTATATTTTAATTTTATAATTAATTAAAAAATTAATATAATTAGCATATTCTAATTTTATATTTAATTTAAAAGGATTAACGAAAAAAGAAAAATATAATATAAAATAAAGAAATTGATATGATTAAATTTTGTGTGGTTTGAATATCTATTTTCAAAAATTAAAAATATTATTATCCGTTATCCTCTCATGGAATCTGTGTGGAAACTTCTCGGATGCAATGACAGACAAGTTGTTTCTTATTGTATCAGCAAAGATCAAAGGGACATAGAGGAATTCATGTCGTGGAAATCTTGCTAGGAAAAGTTGTCACATTCTTCAGAGTCGGCTACCCCACAAAATGAAGAGCCCAACAAATAGCTGTCTTTATATAAGATAACGTGAATGGTAAGTGAAATAAAAACCTTGATATAAGCGCGAGATAGTAGTAGCCTGCAAGTTGACGAACACTGTGAGAGTCAAATTTGAAGGTGATATATGATATTGCCTTAAATTGATATGGTTATAAGCGCCAGATAGTAGTAGCCTGCAAGTTGGCTGACACTGTTAGAGTCAAATTTGAAGGTGTTAGATGATATTGCCTTAAATTGACATGGTTTTGCCTTAATTGTTAATTGTCTTAATTGAGTTTGGTGTTAATTGCCATTTTCTTAAGTGACCATTGTCTTAAATATAAAGTTTTGTATTAAAATATTTTTGTCTCAAACTGTTTTTGTCTTAAAGATAAAGTTTTGTCTAAAAATATTTTTCTCTAGAACTGTATTTGTCTTAAATATAAAGTTTTGTCTTAAAATATTTTTCTCTTAAACTATTTGTGTCTTAAATATAAAGTTTTGTCTTAAACTATTTTTGTCTTAAATATAAAATTTTGTCTTAAATATTTTTGGCTCAAACTATTTTTGTCTTAAATATAAAATTTTGACATAAAATATTTTTGTTTCAAACTATTTTTGGCTTAGGTTTTATATTTAAAACAATTCAATTGATATTAAATTTTAATGTAAAATAACTAAAATAAAAAATGACTTTTTAAACCAAAAAATTTCTTTTGTCTTAAAAAATTGTCTTCATGTAATAGTGATAGCACATGTAAATATATTAACCTCTATGGTTTTATTAACCTTATTTTTTGTGAGAGAATTACTTCTCTTCATTTCTAAAATGGTCCTAATCCAACATGCCATCACCATGGAAAATCACAGTGTTTTTGTAATTCTCTTTTGCGAAGAGAGGGGATACTCTTTGAAATAAAATGTTGGATGGTCGAGTGTTTTTTATGGAATCTGTTTTGTAACCAATATTGGTGAAGAATAACTCTTAACCTAAGTTTTGAAAGCCTTTGATAAGTTGGTTATATGTATTTGTGACCTTTTCAATTTCCAAAAGTATTGGTGTTTTTAGATCTAGAATTAATTTTTATTCAATGCATAGATGGCTTGGGTAAATCTTGGCCTTACACCTGTGATCGATTTCATCAATAGGTTGTCATTTCCCCAGTCTAGAGTTTGGTAACCATATGTGGAGGATAGGGTACGATCCTTTTAATTCAGGAATCCTTTTAAGAATTTTGATTCCTCTCCAAGTCCTTTCATCTTATATTTACTTGTTATAGGTCGTTTTTCTTATGGGGACCCTGACCCATCCTCTAACAATTCTTTATTTCTCTATTTTGTTTCTTTGCATAAAGAGTCCAACTTCTAGATACTTGGTATGTAAGCCCTTCCACTTGTTTTCGATCTGGTTTAGATTTTGAGCCCGCCTTCAGGTGCTAAGCTCTGATACCTATTTTTTTGTGTAAATGCTCTAGGTTACCACCAGAAAGACCTCTACAGCAGAGCTCATGGCTCATAGTTTTGTTTTTTGGTTGTTTTATTTCTAAATAGGCTCCTTCTTATGAGATTCCTAGGTTTGTTAGTCATACAATCATGTAGTCCAAAAACAAGCCACGACCTTTTCGGCCCAGTGATAAAATATTGTTTTTTAAGATTTTGTATTATGAACCAAGCAAATACTATTAGAAAATTGATAGATTATATGTAAATATTTTCTTTTTTAAAATGAATCTTGGGTTTTTGTTATGAAAAGGAATCTTACGACAAAATGTGTACATATATTGAAGTTGTTCTCTATAAAAAATAAGTATTTTCTTCCAGTTTGTAGTTGTTTATTATACATAATTTCCTACATTCCCTTGTTCATAACATTACTTAAATTTATCTATCAAGTTTTGAAAAGAAACATCATGTGTCTTTTAAATTGTATTTTGTTTCTTTATGGTTTACAGAGTTATCACATATCCACTTGTGATTATTACTCATGTGCTTCTTTTCCATGATATTTTCTTCCACTTTTAAAGATAATGGTACAGACACTAATTTTCTCTTTTAATATAGCTATTGTTATAGACATATTTGGGCACTACAACCCCAATCACATATGTCCATAAACCAAGGGCTTCTAAGTCCATAAAAGTGTTGTTTCATACCCTAAAGGAGCAAGGTCAGTTGATTACATCATCTCCCTAAAAACTACTCAGAACTGGTCAAAATAGGACCATACAGGCTGCTCAGTGCTAAGGGTGCGATGCATCTCACCTGCCACATGCAAAAAGTGCAATGCATACTGAAAAGCCTTTCTGTAGGGTGCGATGAGTGAGAGCAGACAAATAGTAGAGGCAGTTGGCTAGGTAGAAACCCAGAGAATCTTCTAGAAACTGCCCATTTGACACTTGCCTCTCTGAATTCGCCCAGGGATGTGCAAGAGATCGTGAAATCTCCAAGTGGAACCTAGAACTATCAAAGAGATGACACTAATCAAAATCCCAGAAGCTGACTCACCCACGTGCAAACATCTATATATGGATCCCTCATCCTAGAGATCCAGAGGCTGGAATTGTGTATTTTGTAATGAAGTGTTGTTGGTTTCTCTGTGCAACATTGTATTGTTGGGTGATCTAAGCTTTTCATGAGGTGAAGAGGGCTTTCATGCTGGGAGGATGGCGCTGGGTCAAACCAATGGGTTGTAATCCTCTCTTCTACTACTTCTATCAATAAAGCTATTTGATTTTTCCTACATATTCTTGTATATCTCTGAATCTTGTATTGATATATGCATTTGTATGGTTAATATGCATCTGATCCTATATCATTTATGGTTATAGATCTCTATGCCTTGATGGTATTACACTGCTTTGACTCTACAGGTGTTCTTTGAAGTGGGACAAGTAAGGAAGGAGTGGCAAAGCTCTGTCAAAAGAGGGAGGAAACAAGCAAGGAGCCAAACGAAAGCCTGAGGTTGGTACTCTCTGCTTCTCTCTCATCTATCTCTCATAAAGGAAAACACAAGTAACTTTAGTTTGTTTGTTTCTAACATAGCTACCCATCTTAGTGGGACTAGTAGCTTTGAATGGACACTAGTTTTCCCAATAACAAAATGGCGGCTCCACTGGGGAGTGAATAGCTTGTTTGCTTGTTTCTATTTTTTTGATTTATAAACTACAAACGGAGCTTGAAGTTAAGCCAGCTAGCCTTCAAACTGAATTTGCTATGTAAGTGCAAAGTAGATCAATGCTGCTTCAGTCAATCTCCGGGTTTTGTTTATAAACTGAACAACTAACTTGAAAACATCCTAAGTGCCCAGGTGGTAGCTCAAGTAACCTCATTAGATCAGCCCCTCTACTTTGTATTTACTGCCTATCATTAGCTCAGCCTAAAACTTTGAACTTAGCTGCAAACTGTGAGAAGAAACCAAGCTCAGTCTCGTTCCTAGACCATCGCACTGTCTCTCATTGGCAGTCTAGATGCATCGCACCTCCTGTGTGCTGTAGGTGAGATGCATCCCTATTTCCCTGTGTTATAGGTGCGATGATCAGATAAGACTGTTTTTGCCTCCAGATTTTGGTTTTTTCTTCATTGTCGTAAGCTTTATTCAGTAGTTTTTTTGTTTGTGATTAGTATATCACTGTTGAAACTCTCTTCCTTTGCATTATTTAGCCTCCATTGATAAAGAATTGTGAATGTTTTTTTGTATTTTTCGTCATTTACAGTTCTCTTTTACAAACAGTAGCTTAATAGAACTACCGTCTTTTGATTTGAAAGTGTTGCAAGTGTCGTTTTCAGTCAAAGAAAAGAGTCTTCCTCTTTTTGATATTCGATTACACTTTTTCCATTGTATTTGATTTGAATTAATAGTATTTCAAGTGTCGAAAGCAATTTTCAATTCAAAATTGCAAAGTGTCGTCATAGTCTTCCTTTCGTTTTTTGAAAAGAAAATTGTTAATACTGTCACTTTGAAAGAAAAATAGTTCAGATCTGTACTTAGCATTCTTTTTGTCATTCACACATTTAGAAAGCGAAAAAAAAATTCATGCATGTGCATTTGCATTTAGACTGCTTGTCGAAATTGATTTAGGACAGTGCATCTTAGTGTGTGCTCTTTGCTCTATGTTGAAAGGATTTTACTTCTCTTTCCTTAGTAGCTAGGATTTTCATTGCAAAAAGAAAGTAAATGACTGTTTATCATCTTAGATTGCATATTTAGGAATTGTATATCTACATCATGCGGTGAACCTTAAAGGAAAACTTCTTAAGAAATATCAACTTTAAAATAAATTTCAATGAACATAAAAACACTTTGGAACCTAATGCACAACATTTAGAAGTCTAGGCTAGAGATGTATTCCGACGTCGTAAAGCCTGGTAACTATCGCTTTTATCGTAGGTCGGGTGATTCCTCCTCTTTGAGATGACAAGTACTAGTATGGACTTGTGATCCCACATACCATCGAGTATATATTGGGAGACCACAATAGGCTATATCCTTTATCCTTAGGAAGTCGTGTCTACCACCCTATTGATCACAATGACTGAACAGAGAATTCAGGAAGATTGACTACTGTACCGTAAAAAGTATTCTGCAGTTTTGCGATTGGTTTGGTAATCTCTCTGTCTAGATTTCCAGAGTAGTCACTTTCGTTGCTTTTCAGACTCCTTAAAAGAAAAGGTCCATCTGAACACTTGTCACTACAGGCTCATTAAAAATTGAAGGCGATTAGAGTCATCTTTATCTTTTTCTCGACTCTTAAAAATTGAAAAAGTAAGTTGTGTCAAAGCGTCATAAAATTCATTTAATTTGGAATAACATTTTCCATTTTTATTTTGAGTTGATCAAGTAATCCACAATCGTGGAAGAAAGTCAATCAAAACCCCGTCATTGACGGATATTAATGAGTCAACCGTCTTTGACTCAGGAAACGAAACCATTCTGGGCCAAGCAAACACGTTTAACTGGGTCAAAGTGTCCTAGTTTGTTTGAAACTCGTGTTTCAACATCCTCAGAGACTCCAGTTATCTAACTATTTCTGGTATCCCTGCCTCTACAGAAGAAGTTTCACAGTTACAAGAGGACATTGGAACTGATCCTAGTGTAATGGTAAACACTGCTATTCCTGAACCAACTCCATCTAGGACTGATTTGGAAGGTGTCACCCCTCTTGCATCTCTCACTGTAGAGTCTATACCTTCTTTGGCACCAGAAATATTTTACGGACCTGATGGTCTACCTCTTTCACCTGGATTGGTTGCTATAGAAGAGATTATGGAGGATCTTCCATTGACTACTCCATTGCATTTTGGAACTGGGATCCACTTATATCCTTCTACGACAAAAGTTAGTCATCCTTCATCAAAATTTCCTGTAGAATCGCCAGGAAATATTTTGGATAGACTCGATATGACTGAACAACCATCGACATCTAGGACTGTGTCATCTGACACAGCAGCAGCAGAACCTCCTGCTGCTACTCCAACAATGTTCGATGGTATACCATCTATCCCAACTAGTTCTCAACCACTAGATGGAGTCCAGTTAAGGATTGTTTCAACAGTATGGTCTGTTCCTATTTGTTCTTCTGGAACCTTATCTGGAATCTCTTATGTTGAGTCTTAGCAAATTGATCCTTCCAATAGTATCAATTTGGGTAGTCTAGTCTCCAAAGGCCAATTTTCCCTTTGAACACTGGATTTCGGCCATATGGGGGGTAGTATGCCTTTCATTGTTCCCTTTGGGAGAACAACGATATGATAGTTCACAACAGAATTTGGGTCAGGCTAGAATCACATCCAGTGGTTGGGTACCAATACTGCCTCAACAATCGAGTGTTGTATATTCTATACAACCAAAGCAACTTGTGTCGAATATTCCCACTACACTGGCTATTGTGATGATGTCTCAAGTACAAGCACTGCCTGTTGTATGTCAACCTCCAGTCTCTCAGGTCGTAATACAACAATCCCTTGTCTCTGCGACTCAATCACAACCATCAATTAGTGGATCCTTAACTGAAGCGACCCAGGCTCAAACGGGTACTATAACCCCTCATCTTGGTTAGACATCCAGTATTGGGCAACAACAAATGGTCTCACAGCCATGGCTGGTGCAATTTCAGCAACCGCAATTCCAGCAAGCTTACCGAGGACCTGAGAAACAAATCTTTGCAGGTAATGGGCAGTTGTATATTCAAAACGGTCACCATCAATCATATCAAAGTGGTTATGTCCATCAACCTTATCAAAGTTATCAACATCAAATACATTATGCTGGCATGCAAATACCCACTGCTCAGGCAATCCCATCTTATCCTGGGTATGCTTCGCCAAAACTGAATCAACAGTTGCCTTTCGTTGCAACTTTAGAATTACCAAATCTGAATCGGCTAACAAATGATCCAATTGCTTATGCCCCTTGGTGGCTAGCGATTCCTCATAAACTTCCGTCAGATATTCCTAAATTCAATGGAAATCCGGGTGAAGATCCATCGAATCATGTGATGACCTTTCATCTGTTGTGTTCGTCCAACACTCTCAATGATGATTCGATTAGGCTTTGCCTTTTCCAGCGAATGTTAATTGGTCAGGAAACAAAATGGTACATCGAATTGCCTAGAGCCTCATTCAATAACTTCAGCACCCTTTTCCACCACCTTTTTAACCCATTTTTAGTTACCAATAAGGTACAAAACAGGAATGGTGCTTCTTACTAATTTCAAGCAGATGACATCCACTCACATATCAGATCATATTCATGAATGGCGATGTCGTCGTAGAATGGTAAAAACATATGTTCCTGATCAACTGCTAGCTGAATGGTTTATTAAGTAATTGTTACCTTCTATTACATAATATGTGGCCAAGGGGGGGTTGTCACTGAAAAGCAAGTCATTGCTCGTGCACAATATCTAGACTTGATCTATACTTAGTCTGGCATGCTCTATGACAAAATCCCTGATGCTCCTAGACTAGAGTTTTCTGTTCCTCCTCCTCCTAAATCAAACAAAGACTCTCATGCTGGTGATGGCGTGATAGGTACGACCAGCATGAAAACCGCAAAGGCTACATCTAAGAAAGCACGTACAGTTTTTGGTCAAAATGCAGATGAAGAACTTCTTGCCTCGGAGGTTAATGCCATGCCAACTGACGAAGGCAAAGAACTGAAGCAAACAGGGGGAAAGAAGAAAAAGAAAGGAAAAAGAAGAAGCAGGATGATTCGTCTCCTAAAAAATCTTCTGAAAACCCTTATGGGCAAAAGAAACCTGGTTAGCCATATCTCATATGTGATGAAGACCATTGGATGAGAAATTGTCCTCATAAAGATGAGATTAAAAAATTCTTTAAGATTTGAAAAACCTCAGCAGTATTGATCGATCTATTTCCAAACCCAGAAACCAATTTGGTTGCTAGCGACAATGCTTCCCCATCCCAAGTGCTTATGTTGTCCATTTCGAAACAACAAAATGACGCTTTGATATCGACAAGGAATAAAGATTACGGCAATCCATAGCTATCGAACAACAAGGCTACTGATCAACATAGTAGTTCGATAACAACTTCGACCAAACTTGTGCCACCCATCATTCCTGAGCTAACGATAAAGCTGCCAAAGGGAGTAGTACACAAATCGACATTTAATCCTCATTCCAGAGTAGCATAGAATTATAATATAGTAGAGGATCTGGCCCAATCACCGTCCGCCATGTCGACACTTGAAGTACTACAAAATTGACCCTCCCAAAAGCAGGCTCTATTATCAGCAATAGGTGGGATTGACCTAGTGGATTCCAATCTCATGGCCTTTAATCATAAAGGAGATGAACCTTAGTTACTAGTTCAACTTGCTTTCCTCATCCAAGTGAAAGCCCTCAGCAAAACTATTCATCGAACAATTATTGATGAGGGGGCATCTACCTGCATTATGTCAATGAGTTGCTGGAAAAATTTAGGATCAACACCCTTGTCAAGATCATCAACGACATTAAAAGCATTCAATGGACGAACATACACCCCATACGAGATTTTAAGTAACTTGAAAATTGAATTGGGGGGAAAAACAATAGAAATTGATGTTGAAATTATCGATGGAAACCTTGATTACAACATCCTACTGGGAAGGCCCTGGATTTATGCTATGGATGCTGTTGTATCAACATACTTTACAAAGATTGCATTTCCTTTTCAAGGAGGAATTACAATCGTTGACCAACAAACCTTTCTCCTCAACAGTTCACAAGTTACGAGAAGCATCCCGATGATCCATGGAAGCTCTCAATCGCTTCAAAATATCAGAGTAGGCCTCCTAAAAAACCCTACATTGATGGGTACTTTTTCTCTATTGCCTCCGACTAATCTGGCGGAAGTAGCCACAATGGAGACCTACTATATGGTATCTTCTATATCTAAAAAGATTCTAAAGATTTCCGAAAATGATGTTAGCATGGATCATCACCAGGTTTTTCCTCCAAGCCCAATAGAAATATTGTAGCAATCAATGTTCTCGGCTTGGGCGGCAAACCCAAATCAATGCTCATCGAGTGTTTGGATAGATAGGTAAAAGGAATATGGTACCTCTTTAGATCCTTGGTCGCACGTACATTCTACAGACGAAGGAATTGTTCAGTCAATGATGATAGGAGAGGCACCATGGGAAGATTACCACCATCGTTCCCATCTTCTGAATTACAACGAAGACTATTCCAGCGGCCTTAATCATCCTTCAGTTTTTTATTTTCTATCAAATACTGTAAATACGGTGGATTTCGAGAGAAATCTGTCCAATATTGAAGAAACTATTGCCATAAATATCTCGACCAAACCAGATGTTGTAGGGAATATTCATGTCGCCAAATATTGTTCTTCTTCAGAACTCGAAGCATATTACACTCTCTTTCGCAAGTTCAGAGATGTCTTTGCATGGTCATATGGAGAAATGCTAGGAATTGACTTGAGCATAGTTGAACATGAAATTAAGATGTATCCAGATGTCAAATCGGTACGACAACGGCTTCGGAAGGTGCACCCGAAGAAAGCCGCTGCCATCAAGGTGGAAGTTGAAAAACTTCTACATGCTGGTTTCATTTACCTAGTTCCTCTAATTGATTGGGTATCGAACATTGTTCCCATGATGAAAAAGCAGGTAACGATTAGAGTGTGCATCAATTACAGGGATGTAAATCAAGCTTTTCCAAAGGACAACTATCCTACACCCTTCATCGACCAAATAATTGATGAATGCGCCGGATGCGAAATCTTTTCGTTTATGGATGGATTTTCTGGGTATAATCAAATAAATATCCGCCCATAGGACCAGTCAAAGACTGCATTTATTTGTCCATGGGGAACATTCGCGTACCGCAAGCTACCTTTCGGCTTAAAGAATGCAGGGGAAACTTTTTAGAGGGATACGAGTTACACCTTCCATGACATCAAGAACATCATTCAACCATATCTCGACAATCTTCCAGCTCATTCGCAAAAGCGGACTGATCATCCGCAACATTTGAGAGCTATATTTCTACGTTGCCGACACTACAAGATACGACTCAATCCACACAAATGTGTGTTTTGTGTCGGTTCTGGTCATTTACTTGGCTTTGTGGTTTCAAAGAATGGGATTCGTCTCGACCAATGTAAGGTTCAGGTGATCATCGATATGCTTTCACCTTCAAATTTTCTTCAGATTCAGAAAATCCAAGGGAAAGCAAACTTTCTGAGGAGGTTCATTCCAAATTACACCAAACTTGCTAAAGGTTATACGCGTCTTTTGAAAAAAGAAGTGCCCTTCAACTGGGATCAGGTTGTGCAAGCTTCCTTTGATGCTCTAAAGGAATCCCTAATAAAAGCATCATTAGTGTATGCTCATGACTATCAAAAAGACTTTAACTTGTATCTAGCTGCGGCAGATACAACCATCGCAATGGTTTTAGTTCAAGAAGACATTGGAATTGAACATCTTGTCTATTATTTAAGTTGAAACTTAAATGATACATAAAGCAAGCACTCCTATGTTGAAAAGCTGGCTCTTGCAGCTGTTCAAGCAGTACAAATATTTCGACACTATACCCTCTTTTGCAAAACTACCATTTTGGTAGATTGCAACCCTATGAATTACATCTTGTCGCAACAGTTGCTTGGGGGAAAATATTCGAAATGGATAGCTATTTTGCAAGAGTTTGATCTGGAATTCGTAAAATCCAAATCAAAGAAATCTCTAGTTTTCGCGGAGTTACTATGCCAATTCCCATCGTTGTCCAACGATTCAACATCCAAAGAAATAATCGTGGATGAATCTTTGTTTCTGATATCGTGAAGCGATCCGTGGTATGGAGATATAATCAGCTATCTCCAAACCCAAACATATAGGCCTAATACCTCTCACTCAGAAAAACAACGTACTCAATACCAAGAAAAAGACTACATGATCGTCAGTGATACACTTTACCGTCATGGTATCGATACAATTCTGCGAAGGTGCCTCACCCATGAGGAGGCCTAAAAAGTCCTGAATGATTGTCATTTAGGCGCATGTGGGGGGCATCAATATGGTTATGCTACAGCACAAAAGATTTTACGAGCAGGTTACTTCTAGCCAACAATGTTCAAAGATTGCATAACTATTATCAAAAGTTGCCATGCTTGTCGAATCTTCGACCGCAAAACCAGAATACCACCCACACCTTTGCATCTAGTAGTTGTTGTTGGGCCATTCACAAAATGGGGCATAGATTTCATGACATGTAACCCCACCTCGGCTTGGGGGCATGGGTATATCATAGTCATAGTTGACTAATTTACGAAACGGGCCGAGGCGATGCCTACATTAAACAACAGTGGTGAAATGGCTTCTCTTTTCTTTTTCAATCATGTATTCTCTAGATTCAGTGTTCCACAAGCTATAGTCATAGATCATGGATCGCATTTCCGTAATCACACGATGGTTGAATTGGCTTCCAAATTAGGATTGTCCCACAATAGCTCTACTCTATATTATCCGCAAGGTAACGGACAAGTTGAGGCGATCAACAAAATCCTGAAGCGCATGTTACAAAGGATGATTGGAGTCCATAAACGGAGTTGGCACCTAACCCTGTACTCGGCCTTGTGGGCATACTGGACATCAGTGAGAAATGCAATCGGATTTACACCCTTTCAGCTGGTGTATGGCCTAGAAGCGGTCTTACCAGTTTGGTGCGAAATTTCATCTCTCAAGCTCGCAATCGACCTTCTCCCCAGAACTTCAGAGGAGTAGGCTCGTTTCTTAGAATTAATCCAATGGGATGAAACCCGTTGTGACGCCGCCTTAGCTAACGAAGCACATAAGAAACGAGTTAAGGCGCAATTTGACAAAAATGTCAAACCCCATGTCTTCTCAGAAGGTGACCTGGTCTTACTTTACGATCAAGAATTCGATAAAATGGGAGCAGGTAAGTTACAGTCTTTTTGGATGGGTCCCTATATTGTTAAGCATGTATTAGCAAAAGGAGCCTATGAGCTAGTAGATTACGATGGGATTCCACTGTTGCAACCCCAAAACAGGTTGTACTTAAGTGTTACTATGCTTGACTAAGCGTAATAATCTCTTCATATGCTTTTGTTACATTTTTTTTTCATCAAGAGAGATCATTTTGGTTAGGTAATCCACTTTTGTATTTGTTGCAGATGTCGAACCTATTGGAATCATTTGTTGGATACGTCAACGGAGTTAGTCATAGTACGCAGAACCTATCTGTTAGGATATTCCGACACATAGGAAATAGTTAAGTTCAACTTGGTCTAGTATAGAGTTAGGTATAGAATTAGGTAAAGTGTGTTTCTTTACCGTTGTACATTTTGTAACTTACAATCCGACGGTCACGATATGTAGTGATCCGACGGTTCATTCTCTCCTCGGTATTACCGACACTTGATCCGTGGCTTGACACCCGATTGGTCATGAATTCTATTTAAAGCGCATGGAGGGTCATTTGTAGGTTAACCGTGCATGAGAGAAGCTTATGTAAATTTTCATTCTTTATTAATAAATTGCCTGTAGTAGCCACGTTGGCGCAGGCCGTGGACTATTTCCCTCTCTGAGGGTTTTAA
>APFE031528404.1:0-28931 GCA_000404065.3 Pinus taeda | reverse complement strand
AACTCTGGTATTTAACCCATACTCGTCCTGACCTTTCCTTTGTTGTTGGCCTTGTTGCTCGTTTTATGCAAAACCCCCGTGAAAGTCATTGGAAAGCAGCTAAAAGAATACTTCGTTATGTTCGAGGTACAGTACAGTTTGGGATTCATTACAGTGCCAAAGCAGCTCCTCTATTAGTTGGTTTCACTGATTCTGATTGGGCTGGTGACCCTGATGATCGGAAGTCTACTGCCGGTTATGTCTTCACTCTTGGTTCAGGACCTATTACATGGGCTTGTAAGAAACAGGCTGCCATTTCTCTTTCGTCAGCAGAAGCAGAGTATCGTGGTGCCGTGGAAGCTAGTAAGGAAGCCTTGTGGCTTCGTCAGATCCTATCAGAATTGGGCTTTGAGCAGCAGCATCCGACTACACTTTGGTGTGATAATCAAAGTGCCATTCAGCTTTGCAAAGATCCAGTTCAGCATCAGCGCAGCAAACACATTGAACTTCACATGCACTTCATCAGAAAGCTCATTCATGACCATGTTCCTGAAGTGCAATATTGTTCAACAGATGATCAGGTTGCAGACATCTTCACAAAGGCTCTCACAGAGGCGAAGTTCACTAAACTTCGATATATGCTTGGAGTTCAGGAAGTTGTCACTAAGGGGGGATAGGCTCTAGTGCCTCCTTCCTTCTCCTATTGTGTCATATTTGTAAATCCCTCAATCCTATCCCAAGTTGTTCTTAAGGGGGGATGTTAGGATATTCCGACACATAGGAAATAGTTAAGTTCAACTTGGTCTAGTATAGAGTTAGGTATAGAGTTAGGTAAAGTGTGCTTCTTTACCGTTGTACATTTTGTAACTTACAATCCGACGGTCACGATATGTAGTGATCCGACGGTTCATTCTCTCCTCGGTATTACCGACACTTGATCCGTGCCTTGACACCCGATTGGTCCATGAATTCTATTTAAAGCGCATGGAGGGTCATTTGTAGGTTAACCGTGCATGAGAGAAGCTTATGTAAATTTTCATTCTTTTATTAATAAATTGCCTGTAGTAGCCACGTTGGCCCAGGCCGTGGACTGTTTCCCTCTCTGAGGGTTTTAACCACGTCAAAAATACTGGTGTATTGATTTCAGATCTGGTTGTGAGCGGTGTCCTTTTGGTGTTCTTTCTGAGGAACTTACCCTGTAAATTCCTACACTATCTTCTCCAGCCTGGGCCATCTTTGATCTAAGCGGCGAGTTAGTAAGTTTTAGAGGGGTATGTATTGGTCGGTCAACGAACAACATTGTTGAATATAACGCGTTGATAGAGCTCCTCTCTGATGCCATCGCACATGGCATATGCCAACTTGTCGTCAGGCTAGACTCACAACTCATCATTCTACAACTTACTGACATCTATTCTATTCGGAATCCAGCTATCTATCGTATGTTCCTAAGGGTCAGGATTTTGGAAAGGTAGTTTGATTCTATTCAATATCAACACATTTCCAGAAACTTAAACACATTAACTGATTCATTAGCAAATTATATGTTAGATAGACATTTGCAACATTTGTAAAAGAAAAGCATTTCATCAACATTTGCATCAGGATCATATAACTTAACCAAAATAAAGCTCCAAAAATAAAAAATATATATAACTGTTTATAGTTTTTACATAGTGTTCTGTGTCCAGCACAAAATCGGTCATACGACCCAAAAACTCAAAAATGAAAGGAGGCACCCTAGACTAATGGTGCTGGTGATAACAAGTCACCGCCTGTGCGATGATACGTAAGAGCCTAGTCCATTGGCTCGGTATGCCAACGGTATGGCGTAGTAATCTCAGAGGTAACTCGTTGGTCCTCACATCCTAAATACCAAGGGTGAGACCCTTGATTTGATCCTGCAATACTGCAAGGGTCTCGGCTACGTCCAGATCGCGAAGGACAACCCTCCCTACAACCTCTCTTGTTGGAATGAAAGCTACTACTCTCGGGAGCACTGCTGGTCGCACTGGTCCAATATCTGCAACAACACATGAGTTTTGATTAGTCTTGATAACATTTAAAAAGTAAAATAACATTATAAAAGCAATGAACAAAGACATGGTCAGATATTTTTACCTATGACACCCCACTGCTCGCCAGCCAGTAGCACCAAATCTGGGTCACCCTGGAAATCCATCCCGGCATATGGATACTCAGCATAAACCATCTGCTGACGATTGAACCACTCAAAGAAGGCATTAGAGAATGAAATCTACGACTAACCAGCATGTCTGGCCATGAGATTGACCCATCTCTCCATCCGTGGTTCAGTTAGCGCTGGCACTCCGAGTGAAATGTACTGTGGCTGCATCAGTGGGATCTTCTCCAAGGTGAAAGCGGTCAGAATAGAACCATAACCAAAGTTCTTAGATGTTTCGTTCTTCACCTTGGTAAGCTGTTCTTTTATCACCGGAAGTACTACATCACACCAGTTGAATACCTTTGGTTCAAGGCATTCCAAGACATACTGCATATAAGACCTATTGGTCAAGTGAAGAGCCGTACTACCAGCCAATCTAGCAAAGGTTAATAAGATAGTCCTCAAGGACCAGTCAGTGACATCTCGAATACTGATCTTTCCATCCCTGCTCAGCTGAGATCCATCTATACAGTATCGGCGAATATAATCCCTCATGGATCCGCCCCCATGGGCGGAACCTGATAATGAGAGAGGGGCGCCACGCCTCGATAAACCGATCAAAAAGTAGATTATTCAAAGGGATGGATTTACCTCTAATTTGGAATACTTGGTTGGTAGGATCCCGTGCATCAAGGAAATATTGCAACAAGTTGATTTGTTGCCTCATGCAAGATATGCGAAAGAACTTGAGCAAGCCACAGTTCCATAATGCAGTTACTGTACCCAGATCATGTAAGGAAACCATATCCTCTTCTTCCAACTCATGTTCACACCATGTAATGACCATCTTGCTCCGATGAATCTCTGGAAAACAAACAAGAGAAGAATTAGGATCCTGATTTGGCAAAAAAAGTCAAAATTTCCATGAAAAATCAGTGCAAAAACTTTCCTACTTGCGCCCATTGCACCCTAACTGTGTACTGGGTGGGATGCATACTGACTGGCCAATGGCTAGCCTAGTATTCATCGCACCTTTCAATGTATACTAGATGTGATGGGGAGAGAATGAATTGTTCAAACCCCAGAGCCCCAGAAAAGCAGGAAAACATGCTCAGAATCAAAAAAGGAAAGAATGCAATTGAAGAGCTTGGGTTTGCCTAAAATTGTCCATAGAATCTCCCGAAATCAGTTGGTGAAAATCGAGGGGGAAAAACACCTCCAAAGCTCCAACAATTCCAAATTCGAATAAAATACTAAAATGAGGGGTAAAAACTACTTTTAAGTTACTTTTCACGTAATTCAAGTAAGGTATTAGTTTTTTAACTCATTTTTCAAGCATGTATTCTCATTTCTAATTAGTTTTATGGAGAAATTGAACAGGTAGTACGACCGTCAAGAGAATATAGTGTTAACAGTGAATCGAACATCTCTAACCATTATCACGAGAAGTTTTACGCGAAGTTCAAGCTCGTTAAAAAATAAACCTAGCAATGAGCATATGTTCCAGCAGAGTTTAAGCTCATTAAAAAATGAACCCACCTTCGGTAAATAACCATTGTGATCACATAATTATCAGCTTTTAAATCTTGGTCGTGTTCTTACCATCACCTCCACTCTTTTTTAGCCGATCATATGCCTCCATTTGATTGTTTACCCCTTTTAAGGAATAGTTGCGATGAGTGATTCTATTAGCCACCTTCTTTACACTGTTGTGATTGAAAAGTTCCAAACCTTACCTGGAACCAGCTGCTATCTGAAAACATCACTCGTTCCTCAAAAAACGAGTCTCCTTTAAGCTCTTTTCATCTAACTCGTAGAATATGAAAAGATTGTCGAGTAATTGGCCTCTCCAACTCATTAAAGTGATTGGAAGTGCCATCCCTCCTCTAGATTTTAATCTTTTTGGACCTGAGGGATCATTACACAAAAAGATCTAGCACTTGTCTTGTTCGGCTCGTTAAAATTATCGAAAAGTTATCCCTTTCGTATTATTTTATACCTTTTTGGACTTAAGGGATTATATTACAAAAAAGGAATACTGGAGTTGCCTTTCCGTCTCTTTTTAGACTCTCTAAAATTGAAAAGGACCGAGTTATATTTGTCATTAAACTCGTTAAAACAATAGCGACAAACGTGTCCCTGCAGACAAGAACAAGTTTCACTGTTAGTAGGCTCGTTAAAACATAGCGACGGGTTTTCCCGAAGGGAAAATTATAGAATATGCATATGTTATCCTCCTCAAGCTTGGCAAAAATAAAGAGGTACTGGTTAGTAATGACTGGGGAAAAAGTGGGAAGAAAACATGAAGAAACTTTATTGGTAGCAGGTCGCTCTTGAACATGACACTTTCACTCCATCACCTTGATTGAGTCAGGTTGGGTTATCCCGTTCACAGGTCATATCACCATTGGTCCTCTGTACCATCCATTTTTGGGGTTAACGCTACCAATCCATTTCAGTGTCGCTGATATGTTCAAGAGAAGTCACTCAGAGAATTCACCAACCCAGCTTATGTCTCATCTGCTGCAATACCTTCACACTTCATTCTTTCATGACCGCCACCCTGAACCTTGTATCATCATATTGTTTTCACCTCCACAAAATCATTTGCTCCGTTTCATGTTGTAGATGTGGGATTCATTAAGGCCCTCCTACGATGGGTCACTTCTTGTCGACATCAGTTCATTATCGAAGAAGTTGACCTAGGAACAACCCTTTCAGTACTTTGAAGCTTGCATGCCTCAATGACAAGTTTCTAACTTCTGGTGATAGGTTTACATCAATGGCCTTCGACCGAAAGATTTTGCGTGGTGTTCGAAGTCAACTTATGTATTCACACGACGTGAATTGTACTACAGTACCTTGAGGGTCATCATCATTATCGATGATTCCTCTCGGCCCTTTTAACAACTTACATCATTGGCTGGTAATCAGGCGATGTCTTTCCATGTTTGACGCCAGAACATCTTTTCACATGGATCGACTTGTACTTCGGGCAAATATTGAAAGAGTTTGAAGACCCCGGATCTAGTTTCATCCATCCGGGCTATGATATATTCAGGAAAATAAAGACATCAAATGTACACCATAGCTACATAGATAATCATCCGAGCTAAGGGATGATGGCTCTACTAGAACCATCAATCTGCCACACAGATGGTTGTCTGTCCTATGTACATGAAAATGAATTTATAAAGTTGAGCATGGGAATGCCCGCCTTAGCTAGATCATGAAAATATTATGATGATAATGTATTATATTGTATCTTATTATAGGTCACCTTTTAGTTCGAAAAACCTCGGATCCTCATGATAAAGCATTTCACCCGACATCAGAATATTTATGACCTCATGCTTTATGGGGCCACTGTTATAGACATATTTTGGCACTACAACCCCAATCACATATGTCCATAAACCAAGGGATTCTAAGTCCCTAAAAGTGTTGTTTCATACCCTAAAGGAGCAAGGTCAGCTGATTACATCATCCCCCAGAAGTTCTCCCTGAAAAACTACTCAAAACTGGTCAAAACAGGACCATACAGTTTGCTCAGTGCTAAGGGTGCGATGCATCTCACCTGCCGCATGAAAAAAGTGCAATGCATACTGAAAATACCTTCTCTAGGGTGCAATGACCGAGAGCAGACAAATAGCAGAGGAAGTTGGCTAGGTGGAAACCCAGAGAATCTTCTAGAAACTGCCCATTTGACACTTGTCTCCCTGAATTCGCCTAGGGATGAGTAAGAGATCATGAAATCTCCGACTGGAACCAAGAACTATCAGAGAGATGACATTAATAAAAATCCTAGAAGTTGACTCATCCACCTGCAAACATCTATATATGGATCCCTCATCCTAGAGATCCAGAGGTTGGAATTTTGTATTTTGTAAGGAAGTTTTGTTGGTTTCTCTGTGTAACATTGTATTGTTGGGTGATCTAAGCTTTTCATGAGGTGAAGAGGGCTTTCATGGTGGGAGGATGGTGCTAGGTCAGACCAATGGGTTGTAATCCTCTCTTCTACTACTTCTATCAATAAAGCTATTTGAGTTTTCCTCCATATTCTTGTATATCTTTGAATCTTGTATTGACATATGCATTTGTATGGTTAATATACATCTGATCCTATATTGTTTATGGTTATAGATCTCTATGCTTTGATGGTATTACGCTGATTTGACTCTACAGGTGTTCTTTGAAGCGGGACAAGTAAGGAAGGAGTGGCGAATCTCTGTCAAAGGAGGGAGGAAAAAATCAAGTAGCCAAGCGAAAGATTGAAGTTGGTACTCTCTGCTTCTCTCTCATCTATCTCTCATAAAGGAAAACAAAAGTAACTTTAGTTTGTTTGTTTCTAAGATAGCTACCTGTCTTAGTGGGACTAGTAGCTCTAAATGGACACTAGTTTTCCTGATAACACTATTTTCTAGCCATAGGGACTGTACTGAGCCACTGGGCTTTCATACCGGCTAGCTCATTACTAACCTGAACAAGGGGGAGATTTTACCTCGAAATTCTTTACAATAATAGTAACCTTTGCCTTAATGTAGATAGAATTATTCTTTTAACAGTGACATTATTATCAATTTGGTAGCAAGCCACACATATTTTTTCTTAGAAGACAACTTTCTTGACACAAGTTTCTTAGTAAGAAGATATTTGCTTTTGTTTTCTCTTCCTTCAAGCTATATCGACTTTCCTTCTAACTTCTTTTCTTTTCCTTCTTTGATTGGTTATTTTATGTACCTTCTCTTCGACAAAAGTTCTATAATGGTACATAAACAATTATGACCATATATTAAAACCAATACACATACAATAATAAATCTTTTCTTTTTCCTTTTATTTGTCTATATTTTAGAGAAATAATAACAGGAAATATCATCATTATCCATATTTTCTGCATTGAATCTTGATATTCATGGTACTTCTATTACTACAATCTCCATACTGTAATAAGTAATGTTTTTCGTTCACTTTCATACACTATTTTCATCTGGCAAATAACTTTAGGGTTTTTAACTACTTCCAAGGATATAGGGACTTAGCTCATAACCTTTATAGAAAATATGTTAGGAGTTTATTTGACCTCCCGACCATAAGCTAACTTTTCCTCTTTAGCTTCCCCCTGAGCTAGTATTCCTTCATTCTAATTCGAAAATATTTTTTTCTCGCAGGAGAAAAGATTTCTTGCTAACTAGCCTCTTAGCAAGACTCATCAGTATTTATCTCCAACTGATGCATAATGTTGACTTCCTTTCTCTCCCACAGTAAACCCCTAACTAGAGTACCATATGAACAACATTTCTCTCTCACTGTTCTTTCCTTCTAGTCTTTTCTTTTAATTCCTCCTCGGTATTTTTCTCCAACCAGCAGACCTTGTCTCCTTTTTTCATTTCCCCCCCATTAAAATGACCCATCTACAATGAGGATTTTTTTTCTTGTTATTCCCCTGTTGGAAATATAATTAATCATTTGTTTCTTTAGATTGAACAAATAGTTTACTCTTCAAATAACCTTTAATATATTTGCTTTTTCAACTAATACCGTCACTCATAAAACAACATTCATGTATTTCCTTAAAGAAACATATAGTGTGTATATTAATATCAAATTTTCTAATTTAATCAACAATATAAAATACCTAGAGTTAAGATTGTTCAAACTTATCATCTAACAAAACTTAGTCAAAGAGTTTCCAGGTCATAGTATTGGAGGTGTTACAAGATAGTTCTATAAACCTTCTTTCAAGGAAAACACAAAGAAAGGATTATAATCAAGCAAAAAATATAAAGCTAAATATATTGAGGAAATAAACAAGGTAATGAAAGGAATAAAGGATAATTGAAAGGAATAAAGGATGCTTATATTTTGAGAAAAGTAGAAGCTCCTTCTTGATTTTTCGTTGATCCAAACATTTTGAGGG
This sequence comes from Pinus taeda, assembly GCA_000404065.3. Classification (NCBI taxonomy): domain Eukaryota; kingdom Viridiplantae; phylum Streptophyta; class Pinopsida; order Pinales; family Pinaceae; genus Pinus; species Pinus taeda. The sequence goes on along the minus strand of APFE031528404.1, from coordinate 20,907 downwards.
ATTCTTTCACCTTATTAAAACAAATGAAGAACTTTTTATCAAAACATATTAGATCTACAAACCCTAGTAATCAAAAGAAAGATTAATCCAAGAGTTAATTATAAGGCAAAATTCTACAAATTCTAAACAATGACCTATACTATTGATAAAGGATATGCAAGGGATAACATACCTAAAGAATTAATAGAATAAGTCTTTGACTTCATAATCTTCAGTTTTGGTCTTCATTGGAGGATTATCATCAATGGAAACTATATCTTGGTATTTTTCTCTCTTCTTGTTCATAGGGTTACAAGGGCATTGGTTCTTATAATGTCCCATCTCATGACAATTATAGAAATCTGTTTTAGAAAGGTCAATCTTCCCATAATTTTTCTTTGACCCTTCAAATTTCATATTTACTCCTTTCCTATTGAAATGGAAAAAATATGCATTCTAGGTAATTTATTCATCTTCTTTCTTACCTCTTATCAAGCAAATATGACCTTCTTATTAAGTACATGCAATCCACATTTCTTCAAAGAATGGATATTATTTCCAACTACTAATTCTAGCTGCAAAGGCATTCCAAGAATTTTGTAGTCCTAGAAGGACAACAATCACTAGTTCCTTATCAGGGCTTATTCCATCAACTACTTGTAGTTCATCTCTTATATGGGAAATTCTTACAAAAAGAGGACACTATATCGTCTTTGGTCATTTTTAGAGTTTGAACTTCATTCAATAGACTTTCCACTTGTCCAATTTTATTGATTGTAAATAAATTGGAGGGATAATCGTACATTTTGTTTGAAGTATATAACGTGGATATGCAAGGAACCAAGTTGTCTTTAACTCCATCCATAATTATGCTTATGACTATAATGTCATTTTTCTTGTACTTTTCCTTACAAACATCATTTGTAAGTTCTTGACTTTTCTTTCTACTAATTCCAATACTTTACCTCTTGCAAGGTTGAGGTCCATCCTTGTTTCCAATGGTCAAAAGTTAGAAGCTCCTTGAGGTTTATTCTCAGATTTCATAGATGTTGTCATAGATATAATGTCACTTTTAATGAGGTATTCTATTGAACATGCAAAAGATTTCTTACTATACCAATACCTTTTTCAAGGGACATCCCAAGACTTCTTTAAAAACTTCCAAGACTTCCTTTTTCTCTTCAAAACATCCAGAGTCCAAAACTTCTTCTTGTTTCTCCTTAAATCCTTTCTTGAATTCTAACTAGGTGATCTTCAAGCTGCCTTTTTCCCCTTCCTCACCTTAACTCTAATACCATGTTAGAAAATTAGAATGGATGAAATATTTCTTTATCATGATAATTACTTGTGATTTCTTTGTAATCTTATTAACTTCTTTGATATATTCTTTTGTATTCTTACCATCAAGAAACTACCAAAACATAAATGCATGAATATCAAAACAACAAGGAGACAGGATGTAAGATCCCAACCAAGGAAAAGCCCCTCTTCAAGGGGAAAACCCCAAAGAATTTTGTTTTATTCCTTTAGAACCAAATCAAATGACAAAAACAAGAACTTTGAACAACAATAAGACCTTCTACAATTCACCAATACAATCTATAAATAAAATTCTTTCAAGATAATAAATAATTTTCTTCTAATCAACAAAAGTCAACCTTCTTCAAAACTGCTTGAATCACAGATTTGGAACCCCCTGCATCAGAATTTTGGCCTCTCCTACACACCTGAAATTTTTTTCCCCTCATACTACTAAGAATCTCACATGCGTGGACTAGAAACAAGAGAAAAACTATCTCCTTTCCTTCACTAGTGTTCCTCCCTTCATTGCTAGGGCTTTTCTTTCCTCTTCAAGAATTTTCACTCCTTTTTACTACCTTCACACTTCCTTGCAATTGCAGACTGAATTTGTTTGATTGACTTGACAATAAGTCAAATTGCACTATTTATTTATAGTGGTTGAAGCTCCGTTATGAGGCCAACTTGGTGGAGGAGGTTTACATGACTAAATTTAATCAAAATAATTTTTCTTCTTTGATTAAAAAAATTCTGAATAAGGGTCTATTACATGATGAAAATGACTATGACACATGAAACAACCCTAGAAACCTTGAAACATAATAAATAGAGCATGAAACCCATGCTTATAAAAATAATTTTATTTTATCTTTTAAATAATTTTCTTTTCTTCTCTTTACAAATACATATGAATCACATCATGTCATGAGCTAGACAACAATTATGAAGACCGAAACTAGTTACATTTTCAACAATCTAAACACTTGCCCGAGTAATTTAAGTAGAATCTAAACTCTCGACTAAGAATTGGTGTTCAAGAAATTGTTTTCATCCAAACTTTTCTTCAAGAGAATAAATTAGAATCGAAAACTCTTGGCCGAGATATTTAAATGGAAGATAGACTCTCGATGGAGAGTAGTAATTAGAATCTAAACTTTAGATTGAGATTTTGTCACTGAGAAAGTTTTTTCCCAAATCTCTTGGCCGAAAACTTGTTAAACTCTTGGCTAAGATATGGAAACCCTCGGATTAGCCCTGCTAAATTCTTGGCTCAAAGAGTTTCAAAATCTTAGCCGAGAAGCTTTTAGATTCTCAACTAAGAAATATTTCGACTTTTTTTGTTTCCCAAGAGTTTTCTTAACAAAGCATGTCTCTTAGCACACCAAAATGTCTTTCCCATTTTTGCATTTTCACCCAATTAGATTTGTATAAATGGAAGGTTCATATTCTTGTACAAGAATGTTTGGAGTTTCTTCTTGCATACCTTGATTCCACTACCATTCCTCTTTTTCATCAACTAAGACATCATAACTAACCAATAATTTTTTGTCTTGTGGATCATAAAATATATTACCCTTTGTCTCATTGCAATAGTCAATAAAAATGTATTTCACGCTTTTATAATCTGTTTTTCTCCTTTCTTCAACAAGAATGTGAGCGTAAGCAATACAATCAAAGGTTTTCAAATGAAAAACACCAAGTTTTCTTGTAGCCCATGTGTGATATGGATTTACTGAGAAAATGAAAAAATGTAGCTAAGAAATGAGGCCAAATGGTGTTTGGAAGACCTTTGCCTTTCAACATGCTCCTAGTCTTCTCAATGATTGCCATATTCTTTTGCTAGACCACACCATTTGGTTTGGGAGTATAATGTGATTATGATTATCCTTAACATAGATGATGCATTGATTTTTTTTTAAATAACATTATATCCCTTTTCAATAAGATACTACACACTCAACAAATTATGCGCTAAACCAAGAACTTAGAAAATATCATTAATATGTTATATTTTAACTTGGTTTATGTTTACTACAATTGTTCTTTTACCTTTGACTTCTATTGGCTTGCCATCTTCTAACAAAAATTTAGATTTAGTATATCCATTATAAGTCATCCTTTCTTCTACTCATGTGATTATTGCAACCACTATCCAAAAGCCTTACCTCCTTGGAAATCTTATTAGTTGAATCACATTGTAAAAATAATTTCCCCAGATCTTGTTTTTCTCCATAAAAGTGAACTTGTTATTTTAGCTATTTCAAGCAATTAATTTGATAATGGACAAATATTTTACAATAAAAATATTGAAATTGGGAATTTCTATATTTTTTACTTCCATCATTATTTTCATTACCTTCTTTTGTGACTTGTAGGGAAACTTCTTCCTCGACCTATACCTCCTTGATATGTTTTTCATCTTCCTCGTCTATGAGTGCTTCTAATTTTCTTAGGGAAACAATTCTCAGCTTCCTCTTCCTCCTCTATATGCTTGGCCTCTTCCTCTTCTATGAGTCTTCTAATTTCCTCATGGAAAAAATTCTCATCTTCCTAACCTTTATTTTAAGAAATATTGGTTTTCTTGAAAAACATTCTCAAAAGAATTTTTAGTAGATCTATTCATCCTTTTCTCTTGAGGTTGAAGAGATTCCATCATCTCATGAGTCAAATGTCAAATTTTGGAGGAATACCTCTTAAAAACATTTCAACAACTTTTTGATCTCTTAAATCTTCTCCAAAAGATCTAATTTGATTCACTATTCCCATAGTTCTAATGAAAATTTCATGCATAAGCTAAGAATTTTGCCTGCAAAGAGTTTCAAATTATCTTATGAGAGATTACATTTTAACAAGTTTTACCTTATATGTTCCCTTCATATGGTTTCTGTAGCACATCCCATGCCTAATTTGATTTTGTTGTTGCAATGAGTCTTTGGAAAAATAGAATCAATCATGCACAACTTCTTGAATGAAAAAAAACAAAATTAATAGTTTTTTTTCCCCTCAACCATTCTCTTTGGACTTGGGTCCATCCTACAAGAGCTTGAGAATCCACTAGTTCTCCATAAAGCTTTTCCACAAATACACACAAATCTTGTGAAAACAATGTCTACATTTTAATACTCTAAAAATCATAATTCTCATCCTTAAATATTATTATTTGAAGCTGAGAAATATTAAGAGCACTATTATTATTGGTCATTTCTTTAAACTCTCCAACACTCATGTAAAACAAGCTTCACAGACAATTAACAATTGCCCAGTGATGAAATATTGATCTGATACCGAAATATAGAAAATAAATGAGAAGCCAAAAAACATCAAGAAAAACACAATACAAACATTGAACTGAAAAACATAAAAAATCTTACTACTTAAGATTCTTTATTCTCCTTCTTACTATTCATCTAGGTAAAACAATCAAATATATCCATATATAGCTTTCAAGATTTTTACTACCATAGAAATTGCATTAAAATTCTACAGTTATGGCAATTGTATAACTTTAATTCCAACTAATTAATTTGGACTCTACTAATTTGAATTAGTTTTGACTCTCTACTGATTTAATAAACCATAATCATAATCTATGCTAACATAAGTCAAAATTTTCTATTCAATTAAACATAATCTATATGGCTCAAAATTTGCTGATGCTAGCTCAATTAAACAATATCTTCAACACGTTATTGTAAAGTTGGATCCCCAAACATCATTGACATCCTTTTGTCGGGATTTGACATTCAACTTCTCGTTATTAGAATTTTGTACGTACTCATTCCAATGCACAATAATTTGACAGCTATGATTAAATCGCATAATCCAAAGTGAATCCCATAGGGTTCTTGATATATATATCAGAAAACTATCCCCAAACAACATTCCCAAAAACACACTGAATATTCATCAATTGAAGGAACAGTCCTGCTGAAGCTTCTCTTTATGATCAAATTCATCAAACTGAAGTGCATGAATGGTGGAAATGTTGAGCTTTGTACCACATGTGCCCAAAGCAAGAATGTAGAAAGAAAAATAGAAAATTCCAACATGAAGCATCGCACTTTTTCATAATCAGCAGAGATGTGCAGTTCATAGAAGAAGAAGCATGGGATGGAAGTTTAGAGAAGACAATCAGTGTCAAAGCATGTATATCACATGAGGAAAAAGAGGAATTAACAGCAGCAAGCAATTCCACAACAGTGACTCCCTCTACTCCTATTCAAGCACAACAAAGTAGGCAACAAGTAACACCATCAACAAATAATAGGACAACGTCCTATAGTCAAGCAAGTGCTTCTCAAAACACGTTGCAAAGCGCAACACCAAGTGACATGTCAAGCCCATCTTCAGCAAGCACAAGAAGACCAAAATTCATAAATTTAAATGAAATTTATGAGCAAGATGAAGTAGATAGCAACATTGGTCTGAATTCCTTATTTGCATTATTTTGTCATGTAGATGACCCATTCCATTTTGAAGATGGAGTCAAAAGAAGAAAAATGGGTTGTGGCAATGGAGGAAGAAATAGAAGCAATAGAAAATAATGACACATGGGAGTTAGTGAACCTTCCACAAGGAAAACAAGTCATTGGAGTGAAGTGGGTCTATAAGACTAAAAGAAACATTGAGAGAAAGAGTGGAAGGCACAAAGAAATGTTAGTTGTCAAAGATACAAGCAGAGACATGGAAGATATTATTCAGAGACTAGAGACAGTGCGTACAATTGTGGTGATTTTCATGCAACATAAATGGAAAGTGTATCAAATGGACATAAAATGAACGTTCTTGAATGGAGTGCTGAAAGAGGAAGTGTATGTTGTGCAACCACCTATTTATGAGGTAGAAGGCAAAGAAAACAAAGTGTATCAATTAAGGAAAGCTCTTTATGTGTTGAAGCAAGCACCACGTGCATGGTACAACAGGATAGATGCCTACTTGTTGTACAATGGTTTCGAAAAGTGTGACGGAGAGCCTACCCTCTACATCAAAGAGAGTGATGGTAAGATTCTTATTGTCATCTTATATGTAGATGATTTTATTTTTACGGGCAGTGATGATTTCCTCATCGTTGATTTCCTCATTGTTGATTTCGAAGAAGTCATAAAAAGTGAATTTGAAATGACTGAATTGGGTTTGTTAAGATATTATTTGGGCATAGAAGTGAAGCAAACAGAAAATGGCATTTTCATTTCTCAAGAAAAGTATGTAGCAGACATTTTGGAGATATTTAAGATGCAGAACAACAAGCTTGCACCAACTCCAACTGTCATGGGGTTGAAGTCGAGCAAAGAAGATTGCAACAGCAATGTCAATCCAACATTATACAAAATCATCATAGGCAACTTGATGTATTTGACTACCACTAGGCCAAATATAATGTATGCAGTGAGTTTGGTGTCGAAGTTCATGGAGACACCCAAGGAGACGTATTGGCAAGAAGAAAAAATAATTATAAGGTATGTCAATGAGACAAAACATTATGGTGTTTTGTACACTACAACAAGTGATTTCAGGTTGGGACTCACAGTGATTGGGCAGGAAGTGTCGATGACAGAAAGAGCATGTCAAGATATCTTTTTCATTTGGGTTCTAGAGCCATTTCATGGGCATCCAAGAAGAAACCAATAGTTTCGTTGTCAACAACAAAAGTTGAATATGTCGTCGCAACAACAGTAGCGTGTCAGTCAGTTTGGATGAGAAGGATGTTGAGGGATCTTTGCCACAACCAAGAGGGAACAACAAGTATTTCCTGTGACAACACATCCGTAATTGCATTGTCAAAGAATTATGTTTTTCATAAGAGGACCAAGCATATTGATGCTAAATATCTTTTTATTAGAGACTTTATTAACAATGATGAAATTGTGTTGCAACACTGCAGGTCACATGAACAATTTGCTGATATTTTCACAAAGCCATTGGCACGTGAAATTTTTGTTTATCTTAGAGATTGTCTCAGAATTGTCAATGGCAACAATTGTGATTTAGGGGTAGTGTTGGAAATAATAATCCTAACCAACACCTTAAACAAACTAACAAACACCATGCTTTCCCAGTCAACCACTGCACGATTGCGATTTTGTTTGTAGGTGAAAGGACTAAAGTCGGAGTAGAAGCACAATGTGGACCATTCCACAACACATCATAGAAGTTAAGGCATTTAATGAAGTTTAGTAAATAAGTATGGGCAAGCATTCACTCTGTGACTGTTGCCCACACTCCACAACACCTGCAAGTTCAGAAAACTAATTATTATGTAACATCGCCCATGTTGGGTATTTATTATTTCCTTTGTCATGTATCAATGTCAAATTTGTATCTTGAGATAAATATGGATGTAAAAGTCATTTGTAATGTTGGGCAAGTTAGAGAGGGAGAGTCTCTAAGGTAGTAAGGAGAAAATTGTGGAGGAAATATTGGTGGGTAGGTGAAAACCAGTTTTACGGAGTATCTCTGCAACCGAGTGATGCGTAAATTGAAGTAAGTCTTTCGTGATTTCACTTAGAGCTACAGCCTCAATTTATCACGTGAATGTATTTCCTTATGTTTTAACATATAATATAAAGTGTGGCTTGTTGCGTTATGGTATAAATCTTTCACAAATAGATTTACCGCAACCCTCCTTTGTTTTACTCTATTTTGTCTTTTGTGATTTCACTTGGAGTTGTAGCATTGATTTATCACATGAATGTATTTCCTTATGTTTTAACATATAATATAAAGTGTGGCATGTTGCGTTATGGTATTAATCTTTCACAAGTAGATTTACCGCAACCCTCTTTTGTTTTACTCTATTTTGTTGTGCGTAAAATTTCTATCTTAATTAAGTCCCTGTGATATCTTGAATTAAGTCCCTGTGTGGTTGGGATATCCTCGCTACAACCTATCTCTGAACTAGTTGACTTTGTCGCAACCTAATTTCCCTCTCCACTACCCCGTAAAATTTTCTAAAAAGGCAAGAATAACCACAAACGCATAATAGTAGTAAATATGAGATGCATTCAGATTGTTTAAAACCCAGCTGGTGTGACCGTTTCATCCACTGAACTAAGTCGTAACTCTCAAAAGGATAGTCAAGAAACCACCAACCCCTAACGTAGTAGCATATAATGCAGTTCCTATGCTCTGCATGCTCTCAGGAGCCTGATCATAAAAGAATTCTAACTTTGCTGACTCAAGAAAGGCTTCTGATATGCCTCCCAACATAAACTGAGGAATCAAAATGAAGACAGTGAGGGGTGATACTGCTTTGATTTCACCTTCAAAACCATGAGATTTCACCACACTGATCCATTTCACATCGATTAAGGAGGCCATTGCCATGCATACGATGTTGAGGAAGATGCCAATACCCATCCTCTGCAGGATCGTGATGCCTTTGGGGTTTCCTGTGAATCTTCGAAAAACCCTTACTAACACTTGGTCGTAGACCACCGTGGATACCACCATTGACAAAGCATAAAATTTTGTAAGGGAGCCTGGAGGGATTTGAAAGTGAGGACCCATATTTCAGTTCAGTGTTGTTCCCTGCTTTATGAATAGTGTGGTTGTATGTGTAAGCAAGGTGCTTGATATGAACAGAAGGACCCAAATTGGAAGCATTTTGAGCATCAACTTGGTTTCTTCTACTTGGGTTACAGGACACAAATTCCATCTACTACTTGAACCATCCTTTGTTGCTGCTTTGTCCAAAAATTTGCAAAGGTAGAGAAAAGAAAATTAGAATTAATAATATTGCAGTGAATCTTTGGAAAAAATATTTTTTATGGATACAGATAGAAAAATCATTTATTTCATTTGAATGAATATGTAAAGATAACTGCATTTCATCTATGTTATAAATAATAGGAACCAAGTTGACTAATCATGTTATCATATTAAAAATCAATCTCACAAACCAACCTATGAGAAATAATACTGACATTAATAACATGTAAGATGACAAATGACACTAATATTATTTAAGTTTGCAATAGTAAACATGTTGGTTGTTAGAAATAATGGAGAAAGCTAAACTTAGATTGTTGTTGTGAGGATGATAGGATTGAGACTCTAATCTTAGACCTCAGATCCTACTATCTAGGGAGTGGTTGAAACCATCCTGATTGTGATAAAGCCTATATATACTAGGTTGTTCTCCTGATTATATACAGTGTGTATGTTTGAAGTGCTTAGGCACTCTCCAGGTATCTTACCTAGAGAGTCACTTAATTAATAGAACATCAATTTTTATCATGGTGTTAGAGCTTCAGGGTTGTCCATCATGTAAGCTGAGTGGAGAGCGTGAGAAAAGGCGTCGCATGTTTTAGGTGCATAAGCGCGCCGACCCCACTGTGGGACTACGCGCATCTTTTATCTCTTAAGTCTTCGCAGCTATCAAGTGTACATGCGTGACGATCTTTGCGAATGTGTGGTGTGAAATCTCGCCGACCCTTGATAGAGTAAATCTCTATGTGAAAAGGCTGAGTGGTATTTTCCTTATTATTTGGTGTTATTGCATTGTTTAAGGCCGTAAGGCCATACACACATTTCTTGCAAGAAATGGTCATGACCATACATTACACAAGGGTTTGAAGACCGTGGATCAGGAAAGGGCCTTCGTATTTAAAGTTAAAAGGTCTATAGGCCATACTTATCAGCAACGAGGGAAGAGGGTCTATGACTTAGTGAAAAGCCATATAACTATCACGCTTTATGACATAGCCAATGTCCTTTCCAAACAAGGCGTTGACTCGTCATATTCCCTTTAGGAAAGAATTATTTGGTGTTAGGTGTTGGAAAAAACTCCTAATTCAATTTCCTGGTCCAATACCATAGTCACTTCAAAGTCGCGCAAGTGGAATGGGTGTTTGGGTGGCAGGTGTGAGGCCAAGAAGGTTTTGTCTTGATTGAGGCTGAGTAGTCTGAGGCCAACACTATGTTGATCAGGAATTGGTGGTGCCACATGGATTCAATTGCTAGTGCCTTCAATTGTTGTACATGCGTGGTGTCATGGATCGGTAGATCTGCTTCTGGGTGCAACGTAAAAGAGTGAAAATCGTTGCAGGATCAGAGGAGGGCGATTGATTACAGAACATTGATTTATGTTTCTAAGTGGTAACTTGCTCAGCCATGTGGTAATGTTTCTCTTGTAGCAGATTTGTCCTCAAAAATTTAATTGTTTTGAGTAACCTAAAAGGTGCAGGTTGTGGAGATCTGAAAAACAAATTGAAAAATTTTCTTCCAAATTATTATATGTCATAGAAAATGCGAAATTTTTTGCTGATTTAAACTCATCTTTAGAAATATGTACATCAAAATTAGATACTGATAACATTTTTAGCTGGTGAGAGGTCATTTAATCACTCATTTCCAAAGCCGAGGGCACTAAAACCTGCATGGCATAGAAGCCACAGTCTATAAGGTTCTACTCTTGAAGATCTGCCAAAGGGAGAAGTTTCCCGCCTGCGTGGTAATGGTAACGGGGTTGTTGGAGCTCGTTAGAGGACCGTGGGGAGTTGAAAAGGAACCTTGAAGTGAGATAAGCTGGACTTTAACAACATGTCTTTATTTGAAGATATTTTTAATTCTAGTGATGATATTTTTCTCATGTGGGCATTTGGCATTAACATGGGTAGTATATTCGAGTCAAAAGAAATTTCAGAAAAACAATGTGGTTCTGTTGATAACCACAAGAATCAAGAGGCATAGTATGTTGTGCAAGATTCACAAGCTGATCTTCAAGAAGAGGAACAAAGTGTTGAAGATCAATGGGATGAGCTAGATGAAGCTGATTTCAACGATGTGGCAGAAGAAGAGAAAGCTGGAGAAAATTTAAATTGTGATGATCTCATTAATATTTCTATGTGTGCAGATGTTACCAACAACAAGGAAAAAGTAACAAAGTTTGAAGAAGAATTGAAGTTTCTTGAAGCATGGCTTGAAACACGATGTCTTTATAAATTCAACACAGAAGTTGCAGTAATAAATGGTGATGCCATCATCATTGGCGTTTAGATGGTTGACACCAGAAATAGTGAGAAGGAAAATTCTCCTATCCAACCTACCATAATTATGGGAAGGAGAAGAATAAGAATTAAAGCTTTCCTTGACATGGGAAGAAATGAGGTGACGATACAGCACTACCTCATGGAAAAGAAAGTGAAGATGAAGCTTCATCCACAAATGAACAAGTGTGGGCTCTCCAACAAGAAGACTAAAATGAAAACCTTTGTTACCAAGTTTGTCATGTTTTATTTGTAAGCCTAGCTGAGACTAGACCAGCAGGTGTATGTTATTTTTTCAGTACCCTTTCTCCATTAAGGGAGAGTGTCAGAATTAATGGAGAAAGCTAAACTTAGATTACTGTTGTGATGATGATAGGATAGAGACTCTAATCTTAGACCTCAAATCCTACTATCTAGGGAGTGGTTGAAACCATCCTGATTGTGAGAAAGCCTATGTATACTAGGTTGTTCTCCTGATTGTATACGATGTGTATGTGTGAAGTGTTTGGGCACTCTCTAGGTGTCTTACTTGGAGAGCCACTTAATTAATATAACATCGATTTTATCACTGGCGACACTGATGCTATTTAGGTTTCACGAATTCAGAGGAAAAATTTCAAAGACCACCGTCGGGCCCCTTCCCAAAAAAAGAAAATAGTGATGGTTGAGCCTCTCTACCAGGCCTGGAAATTGACGTCTTACAAGAAGTATTTTAAGTTTCAGCAAGTATTTTACGGTTGGTGAAAATTTGTGCATGTCAAATTTGACGTTTAAAATATATTGGGGTCACGTCATTTTGATGTTTAATTAAAAATCCAAACTGCAAAAATTTATTGTATCGGAATTTACATATCTCCAAAATTATTTATTATAACTAAGGGTGAGTTTACAAAAATATAAACATAATGTACATATTACACATAGGTGATCCAATCAGATTGCTTTGTACCTACAGACTATAGGGCTATGGCAGGGCTATGACTAGCATGCTATATTCTTTCAAGATCTGGTTGTTGAGAATTAATGGGACATTATGGGGACTACAGGGTTATGGCACAACTATGGCTAGGGTGCTATATTCTTTGAAGTTCTAGTTGTTGAGAATTAATGGGACATTATGGGAGTAACCGTCCACCATATGAATATTGATGACATAATTTAATGACCTATTTACTAGCCTTAGAATTGACTCTCTTTCAAAATAACTTTGGAATTTACCACTTTCACCTTTGGCATCAAACCATATGTTGTTTGATGAATTATGTGTTTTATGGTCTTACATTTTCCTCTGTCATTTCTCTTTCTTGCTAATTGGGAAAAGAAATAACATCCCTACAATCTTTTAATTTACCCTATTGCAGTGTTGAATTTGTTAGCGTTTGAATATGGTATGCTTTCTCGTTCCAAACTGCTAGACTGGTGGTATTAGCCCACAAAATTTTGAAGTAATTTATTCCAACCAACTTAGGGAGCCTCTAAGGAAATTTTGAATTAAATTAAGGCGTTATTTATGGGGAGCAGCTCAAACTCAGGCTGGTAGCCTCATACACCCTCAAATTCAAGAAAAAAAAGTGTGTATTTTATTTTTTGTATTCTAATCTATCATGTGTTTTATGGTTTTATGTTATTTGATAATTTTAGGAAGTTGAGGATTTTGAATTTTCAAAATTGGAGTGGATAAGAAGTTTAATGTTATTTGGTAGTTTTCTGGAATGGGAAGTTGAAGATTTTGAATTTTCAAAATTGGAATAGATAAAAGGTTTTAAGGTATCAGATTTATTTATGAACCAAAATTTCATAAATATTTTCTTCGATTCCTCTCCAATTTTTTTGCATGATGTTCAGAAAATTGTTTTAAGAAGATTTTAACGTTGGCAACCTTGTTAAATAAGGAACTTCATAACTAAGGAGCTTGCGTAGGACTTAGTAATATATCCAATACTCATCCAAATAAAGTTCAAGTAACTAAATGTAGCGTGCTTAGAATTTTTGGTATCTAAAGTTTAAGTAATTAACTAAATGTAGCCTAAAATTTAGGGTATCTGAAGTTTGTTCTTATTTTATAACGATCTCTAACGTTATTTGGAAGTTTTCTAGAATCACAAGTTGAGGATTTTGAATTTTCAAAATTGGAGTGGATAAAAAGTTTAATGCTATTGGGTATTTTTTCTGGAATTGGAAGTTGAAGATTTTGAATTTTCAAAATTGGAATAGATAAGAGGGTTTTAAAGTATTAGATATATTTATGAATCAAAATTTCAAAATCAACATTTTCGTCAATTTCTCCCCAATTTTGTGCATGATGTTGTTGTTGTTGTTGTTTTTGTTTTTGTTTTTGTTTTTTGTTTTGTTTTTTTTTTTTTTAAAGTTGGCAACGTTGTTAAATAAGGAGCTTCATAACTAAAGAGCCTGCTTAGTAATCTATCCAACACTCATACAAATAAATTTTAAATAGTTACCTAAAGCGTAGACTTTTCAATATCTAAAATCTCTGTAACAGTCTTTAATGTTATTCGGTAGTTTTCTAGAAACGAAAGTTGAGGATTTTAAATTTTCGAAATTGCAGTGGATAAGATGTTTAATGCTATTTGGTAGTTTTCTAGAATCTAAAATTGAGGATTTTGAATTTTCAAAATTGGAGTAGGTAAGAGGTTTTTAACTAATTTAACTAAAATATAACCAATTTAATTCTATTTCAAATATCACTAGACATTAAATATATTTATGTATTTAAAAATATATTTAAAAATCACTATGAAGTTGCGAAAGAAATGCAGGACTTACTCCCAATGTGATGAACTTACTCCCAATGTGATTGTTGAGGTTGTAGGTTTGATTGAGCTCGCCAGCTTTATGAATGTACATGGTTTGAGGTTACTAAAAATTTAGTTGTTTCAACTAATGGGGATATAGCACTTTGACTTGTAGCAAATCAATTTTGAAGGTTGGAAGAGTATGCACTTGACTTTGGAGGGGCTTTTATTAAAAAGATAAAAATTCAAAATGCTATTGTGTATTTTTTTAAATAATTTAATTGTTTTTTAAGTTAAATGTTGATTTAATTAGTTATAATATATTTTTGGTTGTTTTATAAACTAATTGTTTTATTGATTAAATGAAATTGAAGTTCAATTTAATATAATTATAACACATAACTCTTAAATAAGAAGTAAAGATGAGTTGTTTTGCTTATATTTTTAAATAGTTTGAAGAATTTATAATGCTTTGTATGAGTAAGAATAAGAAAAAATCATGGATATCTCATTATTATAAAATTTTTAGCCAAAAACATTAAGTATGAGTCTTAGTAGTTTTTTTCTTCATCAATTCTCTCTCACATACACATACATATATACTAAATTAAAATCATATAAAATTTAAAGATATAAAAATTGATGGAATTAAGGTCTAATTATTTTTCATTATATAAATAGAAAGTTATCATGCGAATAACAAAATCTATATCCTTAAATCCACTTTGCAAATTGAAATAGTTTTTAATGTCTAAAATATTTTATAACATAAAATAAAATTGAGAATGAAATAACTTGCCAATGGGGCTTTGGATTGAGAGTGAATGGGTGCATTGTTAAGGCATTCATTGCCAGAGGTCACTTGTTCAAATCCCATGGGGGTGCTTACCTACCAAAAAAAAGAAATAACTTATTCCTTTAATTTGAAAATAAGAAACTATATGATAAAAAAAAAAGAAAATTAAACCAAAGATATTACTATGGAATAAAATTGCAACAATTAACTTGATTATGCTAATTTAGGAAAAACTAGGCACTTTTAAAGGAAGATTAATGAAAATTGAGATGAAAAAGAAGTTTCGAGATAAGGGGAAGTTGACCTTCACAAATTTAGGTAAAACGTAAAATGAAGTAGAAAAGATTTGAAATTCCAAACTTGCTCTCTACTAATATTTGTTCTACCCCTTATGGTATGACGGCCTCATAGGATCTTGTTTCCAAGGTCTATTAATTTTGACTTCAAATTTTCATTTAACAGCCAAAAAAAGATTTGAAATTCCAAGCCTGCTCTCTACTAATATTTGTTCTGCCCCTTATTGTTCTACCTCTTATTATATGACGGCCTCATGGGATCTTGTTTCCCAGGTTTATTAATTTTGACTTGCAATTAACACAGAGTCAACCTCTTCGAACTTTTTATTTGTAGGTTCTGAACTTTGGCCTACCACCAAGAAAATGTCGTACACTTGATCTGAAACGTTGACTGGTTAGCAAGGCGTCGTCGTAGCCCTCGAATCTTTGTCTTGTATGATATCACAATTAGAAATATTACACAATTTTAAAAGAAATGGTTATATCTTTATGAAGTACGAAACATTTTTCAAAGATCGAGAGTGAAATGATTCTTTGATAGTGGGATAGTAATAATGGAAGATGGATAAGGTGAGTAACCTTGACTTGTGACTTCCCCCATTGCCACATAAGGAACTATATTCATTGGTGGTCGGGTTTTCTGTTTTTCTTAATCTGCACAAAATTGGTACAACTATTGGTGAGATGGAAATGTTTGGGTTGAATCATAAATTTGAAAATATAAATGAATTTTATTTTATATGAAATTAAAATCTTCTGGAGTGAACCACTTAAAACTATATTTCTTCTATTTTTCCCAATTTTTTCATTAGATTTTGAACCAAATTTAAAAATATTAGGAAAAATCTCTTGGTTAAATTACCTTATAAATTATAAGTAAAATACTAATACATAAGAACTAAACAAAATATAATAATATACATATTTAATATATCGTGAGATATATATCATTAAAAAAACATTTTTAAACCTAGCCAGATATCATCGCGTTACATAATATTTTGGTGGCAATTATATGTTGCAAACCAAACACACACCGCCCCCCATTTTTAACAGAACATGCCTCAACATCCAGCAACTTCATATAGATTGATTCTCTGATAAAAGATTGACTAGTGTGGTTGTTGCTGATAGACAAGTCTAGATGTCCATGTCGGCCAAAAGTAAAGCCACCCAATTGGATTTCGGTGTAAATAATTCTAACCACGCTGAGAAGCACGTGAAATAGATTTCATATTCGTGTCTCTGCCTTGGGTGTGCCGAAGTCTAATCACACAACTCAGTTGAGTGTCAAAGTCCGCTCAAAGTAAAAGTATTTAAATGGATTCCAAAATTAATTTACGCATTTTTTGAGCTCTGTCAGAGCTAGATTTAGAAGAATATAAATAAATATGTTTTCTCTTCATATACAAATCAATGTGCAATAAAATTGAATTTGAGTGTGTAAAAGTCAAAACGCACTAGGTTTTATGTCAAAGTTGATAAGTTTTGACAAATTTGATAATTCTTTTATTTTAGGTTTCCACAATGTCTGTGAGTTTGTTTGTTTCTCATATTGTATTCTGTAATTCCTTTCTTTTACTGAAACTGGTGTTTTGTTACTATAAATCATATCTTATAAAAAAGAATAAAATCTTATACAAAAGAATAAAAAAAAAAAGAATGAAAATTACTCATGCGTGAACTCACCTCAAAATCGTGGTATGAGAAATGGGGAATTTGCCTTTAGAAACATACTCTTTGGGGTCAACCTCATGAAGTTTTGTGGGATCCGACGGCACATTAACTCTCCATTTACGAACTGCTGCAACAATTACCTGAGCCATGCGATTGAATGGATTCCATTCCGCACTGTGTCTGTAAAATGGAGTACCTATTAAGAATAGTATGACCGATATAATCAATCCCGCCGTGGGAATCGCATAACCTATAGTGAATCCCACATGGTCCTGGAGGTATATCAGAAAACTATGCGAATATCACATGGTCCTGGCGGTATATCAGAAAACTATTTGCATAATAGCGTTCCCAAAAACACACTAAATATCGACCAATTGAAGAAGGAGGGTTTTTGAAGCTTCTCCTTGCATCAAATTCATAATGGTGGACATGTTGGGCTTTGTACCACTAGTTTCTTAAAATAAGATAATTATTCATTTAAAATAGAGAGTCACTTAAATGAGTGAGTGATGGTATGATTGAGTGTTGAATCAAGTGAGTTAAGTGATAGACTATTTTGAGTGTGAGATTGCATGTAGTTGCATGTCAAGATATTTTAGGCAGTTAGCTAGTTGGAAAAAGTTTAAATATTTTTCATCATGTTCATTGCAATCATTAGGTTTTGTGTGATCAATAGAAGAGCAACAACTCACATTTTATGTGTGAATTGCGTTTTGTCTTATTGCAAGAGAAAACAGATTAGCAATTACTTTTTGTGTGATCAATAGAAAAGCAACAACCCACATTTTATTGTTAATTGTGTTTTGTCTTCTTTACCTTTCTAACAAATTGGTATCAGAGAAAACAAAAACAGATTAACAGCCATGTCAGCCATCTGTGTGAGAGGAGAAATATGTTGTTTCTCGTAGTGGTTGAGCATTAACGTATTACAATTATAGGCAGAGCGTTATAACAGCGTTAGGGTTCGCAAGCATTCGGAGCCGCCGTGAGCAGCATTACCACGCATACAGCGTGAACCATTCGTTGACGTTTCAAAAGAGTTCCAGAAGTTTTTCAAAGGCGTATTTTTTCACGTGGAGTATCTTTGTCATGTTCACGTGGGTTGTTTCTCTTTGGAAACGAAAAGTTATAGGAGGTTTACCTTATTCATAAAAATTTTACGAGATTAACATGAATTACGGTGATTGTTTTAGGAGGTTCGCTTAATTCGTTTAAAGTTATATTAGGTGTCGTAAAATAAAAAAGGTTTGTTCAAAAAAAAATACGAAAGGGTTTATTATAAAGCGTTTTTAATATATAAATTTCTTTATATAAAAAAGAAAACCATTTTTTTTTACTCAATTGGTCTACTCTTATTATTATACAAAAATGGTCTTCTCAAATTTCCAGCCCGAGTTTACCGTTTACAGGAAAGATTATGATGTGTGGGTCATTAAGATGGCAACCATGTAAGTTGCAGGCACATGATGTTTGGGATTATTTGAAGTTTGGGTTTCAGAACCTATGAATGAAGAAGAAGAACAAGCTTTCACTAACGCAGAGAGGGAACAATGGAAGAAAAACAAGAAGAAGAATGCATATGCGTCTCAGCTTATTCAACATGGAGTGAACCTAGCAGTGTTCTAGAAGATTATGACCACGTCTTCAGCAAAAGTAGCATGGGATACTTTGGCGACAAACAATAAAGGTATGGCCAAAGTCAATATTGTTAAGTTGCAGAATACTAGGAGAGATTTTGAAAGTCTGCAGATGAAGGAGACATAAGACATCGATTTTTTCATGAATCGAGTCATAACTATTGTAAATAAGTTAAAGATTTATGGTGAAGATATAAAAGATCAAAGAGTTGTTGAGAAGGTCCTCAGGTCTTTGTCTACCAAATTTGATGTTGTGGTAGCAGCCATAGAAGAAGTCAAAGATTTGGCATCATTGACAATTGATGAACTCATGGGATCACTTCTATCACATGAGGCAAGGATAGACAGAAATTTGGATTCCACTTTAGAGACCGTTTTCAAAAGTCAAGTTTCTATTTCAAGAGATAGAGGTCGAGGCAGAAGTAGAACGAGAGGCAGTGGATGAAGCGGAAGATATGGTGGTCAGAGATATGACCGAGAAGAGCCTGAACATACAAGTGGAAGAAACTACAAAAGCTTCAACAATAATCAAAGAGTTGACAAATCAAAGGTGAGATGTTATTACTGCAATACATTTGGTCATTTTGCTTGTGATTGCAGGAAGAAAATCGCTGATCAAGGGAACCAAAGAGCTAATGTCACTACAGAGAGTATTAACTCTATGTTCCTAGCTTGCCATACCATGCATGAACCTTCTGCTAGTGTGTGGCTGTTAGACCGTTTGCTGTAACCACATGACAGGCAACAAGGATTTGGTTTCTTTCGATCATTCTGTGAAAACAGAGGTAAAGTTGGGGAGTGATAAGACTGTGGAAGTAGATGGTAAAGGAGTGGCCAACATTCTGAGCAAGCAGAGGGAGTCGAAGACAATCTTAGAGGTATATTATGTTCCTAGTCATAAACATAATTTGTTAAGTGTTGGTCAATTGTCACAGAAAGGATACAAAGTTATCTTTCAAGGTCAAGAAGTTGTTACATATGAGAAGCCCCCAAGCAGGCAACTGATAGCAAAGGTGCAGATGATGAGGAGCGGACTCTTTCCTCTAATTTTGAATTATAGTGGTCAGGTGAGTTCTTTTACAGTTGCATGTTCTGATGATTATTGGTTATGGCACTTTCGATTTGGACACTTGCACTTTTCTGGTTTAAGATTGTTGCAGCAGAAACAGATGGTCAGAGGATTACCTCCCATCAAAGAGCCTGCTAGTACTTGTGAGTGTTGCATCTTGGGAAAACAACATCGTGAAAGTTTTCCAAAGGGAGTTGCATACAGAGGAAAACAACCTCTTGAGCTAGTGCATACAGACTTGTGTGGACCTATGAGGACATAGTGGATTGGTGGAAGTTGTTACTTCCTCACTTTCATTGATGACTACAACAGAAAGACTTCGGTTTACTTTTTGAAGCAGAAGTCTGAAACTTTTGCAAAAGTTCAAAGAATTCAAAGCCTTAGTAGAGAACCAAAGTGATCGACAGATCAAGGTATTGAGGTTAGATCATGGTGGAGAATATGACTCAAAGGCATTCCATGATTACTGCAAACAACATGGGATCAGAAGACAATTTACAACCAGGTATACATCACAATAGAATGGTGTAGCAGAGAGAAAGAACAGGACAATTATGAACATGGTAAGCATAGTTTTAAAAACCGGTTACCGGTCTAACCAATTGGTTAGCAAGCCCGCCGGTCTAAACCGGCCAAAAAACCCAGTTCATTAGCCCATTTCTCCTTTTTTTTTGCCGTAACCGACGCTAACCGGCCGGTTTAGGATGGAATCGGCTGGTTTTGTATCAAATTGGCCGATTCCATCCTAAACCGGCCGGTTAGAGGCACGCTCACCGTAAAGTTAAAAAAGCGGAATTCTGACCGTGTTTTAAGGGTTTTGGGGGGAAACTAAGGGTGTTTTCCCTCCAAAAACACCCTCTCCAAGCCTTTAAGAGGCCCCTCTCACTCGCATTTGTCTCACACAACTAATTTGGAGTGTTTGTGAGTGTTTGTGAGTTTGTTTGTGAGCTTGGAGAGTGTTGAGTTTTTGCTGAAGTAGTCATATTGGAATTGGGATTGGAGCTATTTTAAAAATAGTGTGTAGCTGTCAGTGGAGTTGCCATCTTCAAGAGGAGGCTAAGGAAGCTAGTTTGCATTTCCAGGTAGTCATCATGCCTCCAAAAGCCAGAGACACTGCATGAGCTCATTGTGATATGAATGATGGCAAAATGATCTGCAAATATTGCCAAAAATCCATTTAAGGAGGGGGTATTAACAGGTTCAAGCAACATTTGGCTGGGATAGGAGGCCATGTAAAGCCATGCAAAGCACCAAATGAAATAATAGGGCATATTAGGGCAGAATACCTTCAGAAGTTTGAGACTCAAGTCACTGAACCAATAAAGAAGTTTTTGACTGCAAAGTTTGGGAGTCGAGACTCAACCAACTGAGTTTGATCATGATGACTCATGAGAAGTTTCAAGTGATAATGT
>APFE031528400.1:0-10236 GCA_000404065.3 Pinus taeda | reverse complement strand
ATCTTCTCTCTTAAGGCAAATTGGATGGAATGTACTTTACGGAACAATACTCATTGATGAATTATGGAACAGTAGTAATCGATCATATATGCACACCTCACACTAATATAGTAATCTGACGATTAAGGATAATACGACTATGTTTCCAAATAGAATAACATTACTTTCGGATTCCAATAATCAGGATTTCAAATGAATCCAATAATAGTAATATTCAGTAGAGATGCTCTGTAACAGAAATAGCTGGTTTAGACTATTAACATACAATCAACTCTGAAAAGATTCAATCATGCAATGCAGAGTCACTACACGGATTTCCTGAAAGAACCATTAATGAATTAACCGTAGAAGAGCATGGAATAGCACATGAAAAGCATATCATATTACCGAGCAATAAAGATAATCAAACCACGCAGGAATCAAGTTATAATGATACAAAAGCAAGTGTCCTTCAGAGCCGGGCCCTTAGCTTCCAATGGTACACTACCTTAGATTACTCCAGACGCAAAGATGAAATAAACACCAAGTCTTTTATATTAACGCATCAACAAACGTACAATGAACCAGCTCTCATTGAGACTCAATGATCAAAGTTTAGTCTGAAAACTTAAAGTTACAACACAAAAAGTCCCTTTTCTTAACGATGTTCTTCCTTTTTATAAAAGTAACGGTGGGGATATCTAGGTAACAAAAATAAGTAAAACAATGATCCCTCAAGATCAAAGATCCTGAGGGATTCGCCAAGCTGTTAATCCTTTACTTTTCTTTCCCTTTTTCGCCGAATTGGTATCCCTTCTTCCTTTCCTGGGTTATTATGCTTTGATCTGCTCGATCTCGTTTGCATCTGGTTCCCTTCTAGAGGGATAGCAGTTATTCCTCCTTTTTCTTTCCCTTTTGAACGACAGCTCTTCGTTTCCACCTTTCCCTGCATAGAAAAATGAAAATTATCAGCGATTAAGCTTTCCATGTTAATTCTTACACGTTTTTATTAGAATTATTTATTTCTTTGAGTTCATGATGCAAAAAAGTTTACAAATGTTACTGAAAACCCACTAAATTGTTTGTCAAAAGCATACCTTTCGAGTGCTCCACACACCCCCATGCTTACCCTATTTTATGCCCTCATGAAAACATTATAGTTGACATGCAAGGCGGTAAGAGAATAGGCCGGAGAGGGAACCTCGTGTGGAGGCCTACAACCGTGATGAGCAACTAAATCATCAAAGAACTGATTTGTTTGTCCTGCAGGCATTTCATACAAGGCCTGATATCGAGGTGCAGGGTGCCAAATGATTGGACTACGAAATCGATAGCCTAACCAGGATGGGCCTGCTTGCAAAATACGCTCCCCATAAAGGTTCAATCGGCTGGCAACCAGCTCAAAATTTTTGTATTTGAATGGTTCCCTGAGCTGGATGTTTGGGTTAGAAGTCCGGTATCAGAATTTTGCAGCATCGATGGCGAGGTCTTTAATAGTCAGAAAATATTCCAGACTGTGTTGGATTAGGTCTTCGTGCATGGGTCCTAATATCTCCATGACACCCGGGGTCCTCATAAGGTTCCTATGTGCTCTCCATAACAGCACTGGATCTCTAGCCTCGGCTCTCATCCACAAGTCTAGGCTATTTTCCTGTCTCTGAAAAGTGTTATAAGCTCTGAGCCATTTCAGCTGATTAACCCCAAAAGGGCTAGGATTTAAGTCAGCTTCCTGGTCTAGCAAGAGGTTGTGCAAGTAAAATTCACACAATAATCTTTGAACCTTAATTTTATAATGCTTGCAACAATCTATGAAATCATTAACAGTATTGATTTGGATAGGGGCACCTGCCCTAACAGCTTTTATCTTTAATCGTAAATATCGTTCAAGCAAAAATAAAGCATAGTTTTTAGCAGGGGCCCTACAGGTCAGAACGTCATTATACAAAGAACACACAGTGTCCATATGCTTAATAATAATATCTAATCGACGAGTTACCTTGGCAACCTTTTCTTGCTCCTTTTGCCATCCTTCGAAGGCCTGGCTCTCATACTAACTAATATTCCGAAGTTGCTGTTGTAACTCTTCGTATTTCTCCCGGGGGACTGTTTGTTCTCTCAGCTGTTCAGCTTCTTGCTGAGCTTGCTTCATCATCTTGTGCAAGGTTCTTGTTTTTGGATCCTTTTTCCATAGAGCCGTAGAGGCCGGGAGTTTTACCTGAACCTTTTTGTTATGCTGTTTGGAGTTCAGAACCCGAATTACCCCTGAGGGTGGTGCCTCTGTTTGGATCCCCTTACTCTATTTTTCTTTCTTAACACGAATGAAAGGTTGATGTGGTCCCCCTGTTATTGGAACATCTTCCTGTTCCTCTGCCTCAATTGGAATGGCAGTCCGTTCTTCAGTGTCAATTGGAACAATAGTCTGTTCTTCAACGTCATTTGGAACAACAGTCTGTTCTTCAATGTCATTAGGAACAACAGTCTATTCTTCAATGTCATTTGGAATGGCAGAAGGTCTTCCAGCGGGGTTTTGATCAATAGGGCGGCTATAAGTCCTTCGTCTTCTTGTCCTACGAGATTTTGCTGCAGTGGCCCTTTTTCTTTTCCTTGTGGTCCTTCGTATCCTCAGGTTGGCTTTCAGAATCTGAATTTGCTGTCAGCGTTGGGCTATAGTGCTCAGCAACCTCTGTTGTTTCCTCCTTGATTTCTCGATTTCTATTGCCTCAGCAGAGGGTTCATGACTGGCCCTTAAATCTGCTCCTACTCCGTCTAGAATTTCTTCTGGTGTCTTGGGAACAGATTGTTCCTGATTGGTGTCTCTTATTTGCTCATCATGAACAGGCAGGTTTTCTTCTCCTGCCTTTTCTGCATGTGATTTCTCAGGTGTGTCTTCCTCCGAAGGTCCGTCAGGGAGACCTGCTGGGCTGGAGGGTTGGCCATACTCCCCCATATTGGCCAGGATTGCAGCCAATTCATCTTCACCCACAGGGTCCCGCGGCGGCTGCCCTCCGGCTGTACTACTTCCTCCTCTTGATTGGACTGCTCAGTGACTGCCTTGGAGTGTTCAGCTTCTGTTTCTGTTTCGGATTGCTCGTCTCCCTCCTCGACTCCTCCGGGCTGCTCAGCCTCGGTCCCAGATTGTTCAGCATTTTCTTCAGAAGGTCCTCCTTCTGGTTCTGGAGGTTCATCCGTAATCTCGATTGGCTGGTTGGTGTTCTCCTCCTTCTTTTCCAGCCTCCCTCATATCTGGGCTAGCCGGGCTGATTCCCTTGGTCTCTCAGGTTGTTCGGGTGTACTAGCAACATGTTTTTCTACTACCAATTTTCTGCGCTTTTCTGGTCGTTTTGGTGTATTTGAAGAATGTTTTTGTTTTGGAGAAACATGTTTTTCTGCTGCCAATTCTTTGCGTTTTTCTGATCGTTCTGGTGTGCTAGAGGAATGTTTAGGTTTTGGGGATGGTGCAGCCAATCCCCCCTCGATCATTGCAATGAACTCCTCCCAGCTGGTCTGCTGTTGAGTGAGACTATGGCTCACTATCAATCGAATCAATCCATGGTGGCTAACAACTATTTCTACGTGCTGTGCCTTTTTCAGGCTTCGGGCCGCATCATGCAATAATGAATTTAAGAGTGCAGGCAGATTTACAGAACATTTTTCTTTCAAAACAGCTAAGAGTTTAAGGTGATGTGGTCTTACCACGTCTTTCCTCCCTTTACAAGTAATGTAGCTCTGCACTATATTTGCTAATTCGGTCCAGGATTCTCCTAACGTTGCTCGAAAAACTCCCTTCCCCTTAACTGTCAAGCTTTGGCCTTCATCCTGGAAAAACTCCATAATCTTTTGTAGTCTTTCTTTCTTTAGCGTCCATACAGGTCCGGCGGCTGGTAGTCCTGAGACTTCTGCAATTATATCATCAGTGACCGCTATCCGCCTCTCTCTTACTATGGAGTAGTTCTCCTGCAGATTTTGCAAAAACTCCAATGCCACTGTTTCATTCGATTCTTGTAGGCAACTGAAATAATTCAGCCACCCCACCTTTTCCAGGATCTCCCGGGCAGCAGCGGAAACTGTCAACTCCTGAGGTTCACTTCGGATTGCCTTTCCCCCCATGGTTCCACTCAAAATTCCCAATGGAACAACAACTTCCTGTGCTGTTTGAGACGTAGAGAGGGTGATCGTCGCAAGGTTTTGGAGAAGAACACAGAGTATGCAACAAAAATGGATTGTGGGTGGCAACTTTCGTAAAAATAGAATTATCATACCGTTAAACCATGCCATACCTCCGTACACTATCCTCCCCAAATGGTGTGCTGACACGTAATCCGTGGAGTAATGAGGTTACCTTCCCCCCCGCGATCTGATAGGCCGTCCCAGCCGTCAAATAGAGGAGCAACAGCCATTCTGTAACCAAGTCATAAAGGAACAACATATGAAATTATGTCATGTTTTAGATAGACAACGAAATACTGAAATCGAGGCAAAAAGGTGGATCGCGTTTTACATAAAAGCCTGCGTGATATGATGCGAGGCCGGGGGATGGGACGTCTGTCAATCGTACAAAATCTCCAGCAGTCATTGTCAGTTCCGTTGCCATGATTGGTGGTAATGAGTGTTCATGCAGTGTATACATCGGGACATAAAATATGATCTATTCATAGGATATAAGAGACAAAGAAGTATTGATATCATACCTATTGGTGTAACCATTACGACTTCAATACCATTAACAGAGCTCTGCTGCCGACAGGTGTTCATAACCTTGGTAGAGTTGTTTATTTCACCCCCCAGAACCATGATCCTTTCTGTGTATTGTGAAGAATATTTTGTCAAAATGTAGGCCATTATGCTGGCTTGATAACCAGGTAGCCATAATGCCATTCACAAGGTAGGTGCGAAACGTGGGCAGGCCGGCTCGTGATGAGGCCCCTTGTTCCAAGGTCTATTTATTTAGTGTACCTTTGGACCATATCCCTGGTGTGGTGGCTATAATGGGAATGCCACTTCGCTTCCATCCTTATGATCATGGTAGGCTGGCTCTTAATGAGACCCCCTATCCTGCATTTGACAATTGATAATCCATATTTACTTTTTTCTTTTTGCAGAGCACTTTTTCTTATTTATTTACACATAAGGGTGGTTCAACATTCCTTAAGAGTGGGAATGGTGGAAGAAGTCTTATCATCCCAATAGGAAGATATAAATCCTATGCTCTTATCCCTAAGTAATAATAAAAAAAAGTTTTTTTTTTTTTTTAGGGAAATCGTCATGATAAAGATAACAAACCAGAGCAACAGTAATAAGACAATGAAAACGAAGATGAGAAGTAAGTGTGTCCCTCCTCTTGTCCTCTTATCAATACTAGGGCTTATAAAGATAGCGATCTATGATCCGCTGACTTCGGTATGTCATGATTTATGTTCATTGCATAAGTGCATAGCTGTATCTTAAAGACTGGAGAGAACATGGGCGAAAATCATCCTCAATATCATCAAAGAGAGAAAAAACATGCCGATGGTGTTCCTTTTGAAAAAGGAACAGCAGAGAAGAATCCATGCAAACAAATACTTGAGATGTCGTTTCTTTAAAAGGAACATCAAAAATAATCAACAAAAAGAATGTTGTTCCTTTGAAAAAGGAACAGTAGAAGAGCAAAAATGTTGTTCCTTTTGAAAAGGAACAACAGAAAATAAAAAATGTTGTTCCTTTTGAAAAGGAACATCAGAAAATCATGAATGTTGTTCCTTTTGAAAAGGAGCAACAGAAAATCACAAATGCTGTTCCTTTTGAAAAGGAACAACAGAAAATCACAAATGTTGTTCCTTTTGGAAAGGAACAGTAGAAAATCACAAATGTTGTTCCTTTTGAAAAGGAACAGCAGAAAATCACAAACGTTGTTCCTTTTGAAAAGGAACAGCAGAAAATCACAAATGTTGTTCCTTTTGAAAAGGGAGCAGCAAAAACACAACAATGCTGTTCCTTTTGAAAAGGAACAACAGAAACACGCAAATGTTGTTCCTTTTGGAAAAGGAACAGCAAGGACACGCAGAATGCAAAAATCAAAATGAAAAAAAAAAGAAAAAGATCAATGAAAATGTTAAAGAAACGTATACACAAAAACTTATGTACAAGTTATAGAAAAAATGAATTCCTTACTGAATTATAGGTGAGGAAGATTTTTCTTCCTCTCGTAAAGTTTCCATATCAGTATCTCGACGTAGCTGCTGATAGAAGGATTCCCGAGTGAGTGGCTTGCGATAGAGACGAACTCGGGGGCCATTTACCTTGAATGCATATCTAGAACCGTCGATTGTGATCAGAGTGAGGGTCCCATTATCATGTACTTTCTGGATTTCGTATGGTCCCAACCAACGAGTCTGAAGTTTCCCCGGGAAGTCCTGAAACCAAGAGTCATATAACAGAGCCCAGTCTCCTTCGTGAAAGACTTTGTTCTTGATGAGTGCATCATGCCATTTAGCTCGCTGTTGTTGAATAAGTGTTGTATTCTGTAATGCAGAGAGCCTGATTTCGTCCAGTTCATTAATCTGTTGTAGTCGATTGATTTGTGCCTCACTTAGATCTAGGCCAACTTCCTATGCAGTTCGTAGCGTTTGGATTTCGAATTTTATGGGGAAAATAGGTTGTTTTCCAAACACTAATTGATAGGGTGAATAACCGGTGGTACTTCTCCATGTGGTTCTATAAGCCCAAAGTGCTTCAGGTAATCGGGCGGCCCAATCACACCTATGTGACGCAATGGTTTTTGTTAAAATTGATTCTATTACCTTGTTGCTACTTTCTACTTGCCCATTCGCCTGCTGGTGATATGGGGTAGTAATTTTATGCTGGACGTGATAATTGTTAAGTGTTGCAGCTAATTTGTTTCCGGCAAATTGTGGTCCTCCATCTGTAATTATTTCACTTAGAAGGCCATAACGTACAAACAAATGGAATAGGAACTGTATTACAGAATCTTCTGTAGCTCTAGGCAATGCTTCGGCCTCAACCCATTTGGTGACATATTCTGTCGCCACCAAGATATATGTTCTCTGATTTGATGATGGGTTGATGGGTCCAACAAGATCAAGAGCCCCTCGTTCAAATGGTTCAATAACTAATTGTGGCCTCAGAGGCATTTCGTCAGCTTGACCAGGTCGTCCTGCTCGCTGGCAGTTGTCACAGGCTTGGACAAATTTCTTCGCATCTTTGAAAATTGTAGGCTAGTAGTATCCTGTCTGCAATACTTTATGTGTTGTTCCTTTTTCAACAAAGTGTCCCCCACATGTTCCGTCATGACATGCTTTTAAGATGTCGAAAATTTCATCCTCTCGAATACATCTCCTAATTTTCATGTGTGCCCCTGTGTGGAACAAATAGCCCCCAATCCACGAAAATCGAGTACTCTTCTGAACAATCTGCTTACATTCATTAGGGGTTAAGTGTTTTGGTAGCTTACCTACTGCAAGTTAATTGGCAACATTAGCATACCAGGGTGTTTGAATAGCAACAACAAATAGGTGCTCATCAGGAAATTGATCTTCCACTGCTGCTGCTTCAATTGATTTTGGTATTCGTGAGAGAAAATCAGCTACAGGGTTTTCCTTGCCAGGTCGATCCTTGATTGTGATATCGAACTCCAGCAATGAAATCAACCATCTAGTTATTCTAGCATTTGTGACAAGCTTATTTGCTAAATATTTGATAGCAGAATGATCTGTATATAAAATAACGGGATAGCCTGTGATATAATGTCTAAACTTATTGACAGCATGTATTACAGCCAGGAATTCTTTTTCAGTGACAGTGTAATTTAATTCAGCGGGGGATAATTTTTTGCTGATATAATAGATAGCATATGGTTTTTTATCCTCTTCCTGCCCAAGGTCTGCACCGATTGTTGTGGCATCAGATGAGATTTGGAATGGTAAATTCCAGTTTGGTCCTCGAAGGAATGGAGCTATTGACACAAGCTTCTTTAATTCCTTGAAAGCACAGTCGCATTTTTATGTCCACAAGAAATCAACATTACCAGTTAGTGCATATAGAGGTGCAACAATGTGTGAATAATGTTCTATAAATCGTCTATAATAGCCAGAAAATCCAAGGAAGCTGCGTACCTCTGTTTGAGTAGTGGGGGTGGGGATAAGCAAAAGTATTTGAATTTTGGCCAGGTCTACCTGAATGCCAGCTGCTGAAACATAGTGTCCTAGAATGAGCCCTTCAGTCATCATCATATAAAATTTTTCATGGCTTAAGCAAAGCCTGGTAGCAATGCAACGTTGTAGGACTTTTTCTAGAGTGTCTAAAGCTGGATCAAAATCATCTCCATATGGTGTAAAGTCATCCATGTACACTTCAAGTCCATCATTTATTAAATCTGCAAACATGCTAAGGACAGCCCTTTGGGATGTAGCACGAGCATTACATAGGCCAAAGGGTAGAACTCGATAGGCAAACGTTCCCCAAGGACAAGTAAAAGTAGTTTTATCCTGGTCTTCAAGGGCAATCTGAATCTGATTGTATCGACTGAAGCCATCCAGGAAAGAAAAGAATTTCTTTCCTGCTAAAGTGTCCAATACTTGGTCTATGAATGGGAGAGGGAAGTGATCTTTTTGTGTGGCTTTATTTAACTCCCTGTAATCCACACAAATCCTCCATTTCCCATTCTTCTTGGGTACCACCTCAAGCGGAGAGACCCATTTACTATCAGAAATAGGATAGATGAAATTACCATCTAAAAGTTTCTCAGGTTCAACTTTTACAACATCTTTTAGATGAGGGTTGAGTCTTCTTTATGGTTGACGAACAGGTCTTGCATCTTTTTCTATATAAATGTGGTGGGTGCACAATTGGGGATCAATCCCTTTCATATAAGGGTAATCCCATGCAAATGCTTCTTTATACTTTCGTAACAGATGGACGAGCTTTGTTTCTTGGTCCGGTGTGAGGTTGGCATTGATATTTAGAGTCTTTCCCGGTTCAATTTCCACTACTTTACTGTTGGAAACAACAGTGACAGGTATTGTTTGGTCATGCGCATCTTTCAAAGGATCTTCTTCTAGGTCACTATCAAATGTTGCTTCTATCATGAAACACTGCGTGTGAGATTTAGATTCAGTTTGACTAATGAAATTATTGATGGCATCGTCTTCTGTTTGGTCTTTAAAGTCTAGAGCCTTCTGTACAGTTAATGGGGATCTGATATTGTCAGTAAGGTATGGCACAGGGCGCTGGTTAGTTTTTATCATTGTAAGACTTGACTGTGCTGGAGGGTATAAAACTAGATTTTTAATATCTAGTCCTCTAGTTATAGCCATGTTTCCCTGCCGGCAACCAATGTAAGCATCGGTAGTAGCAAGCCAAGGTCTACCTAAAATTATCGGATGTCCATCCAGTCGGGTTTTTAGATTAATTATCAGGAAATCGGTTGGGTATTCCCAGGAATCTACAGAAACCATGACATCGTATAGAGTACCTTCCGGTCGAACTACAGATCGGTCGGCCAATTCTAACAAAGTAGAAGTAGGTTCTACCGATCTAATGCCGAGCTTTTGGCAAGTAGAGGTTGTCAAAATATTAATTTCAGCTCCTAGATCAACTAAAGCATGAGTCAGGGTTTGACCATAGATTTGAACAGTTACGACTGGATTTCCGGGATCTTCATATTTAATGGGTGTCTCCTTTCCTGATAACAAGTCAGATAAAGTACCGACTACTTGGACTCTTGGGTTAGTGGCTGCATTCCTCCTTGATTTTTTTATGCACAATACTTTTATAGTTTTTTCGTATATAGGGATGTCTTGAATGGCTTGGAGGAATGGAATTCTTATGTACAGATTTTGTAACTCTTCCAGAATGTCAAAGTCTGGATATTGTATAGGTCGTGGTATGACTAATCGTTCCGGGAAGGGAGGAGAGGATGTACTTGCTTGATGATGGGTCTGCTCCTTATTTACACCCTCTTGTTGTAACGACTGTTCTATTGGTAACTGGTCTTC
The DNA here is from genome assembly GCA_000404065.3 of Pinus taeda. NCBI lineage: Eukaryota > Viridiplantae > Streptophyta > Pinopsida > Pinales > Pinaceae > Pinus > Pinus taeda. The sequence goes on along the minus strand of APFE031528400.1, from coordinate 265 downwards.
AATGTGAACTATTTTATCTCCCTCCGTTTCTATTATACGTCCAGATCTTAACTAAAGATCATTGCACTCCCTCAGGTCAGGTCCGATTTCTGATAATTCCATGATTTGGAGGGATTGGACCAGTCTATTATTTGGATTGGGATTGGGTTGGGCTGGGAGTTGCGGTCTCAGATTAGACTGGGGGTTTTGTTGTAAAGCTGGCAGAGTTGGTTGAGGGAGTGGAATAGTTCCTGTTGGCTGATATGTCGATTTTGGCCAATTTGTC